>OY856412.1:567424293-567436793 GCA_963693085.1 Alisma plantago-aquatica
TTACTATCATAAATTTCAGTGATAGAGTTAATGGAATCCCTTCTTTTAATAGCAGATTGGTATAGGCTCATATTCCAATCACCATTTTCAATCCAGTTCATACGACTACATTGCTAATAGTACTTCTCTTCAGCTTTGTCGAGGAATTTGATGCATTCATGGGTGATCTTCTCGGCATGTATAAGTTGTTCATCCAGAGGTGTCTTGCAAAGGTCTTTAGAGATGTCATCCTTCTCCAAGTGCTCTTTTGGCAGTAGGTTTTTGAGGTTGACCTGTGTTCTTGCCCATTTCTTGAGCTTCATTTTCACATTTTTATGTTTATGAACAAAACCTAAAGAGTGGGTTGCCCTTGATAGGTTCATTCTAAGTTTCTTGGAGTAGATCCTTGAAGTCAGGCCAATCTTTCCAGAAATTTAAGAACCGAAAAGGGAGAGCTTTTCTACGGATCTCTCTGAGATTAATATTAATGGCAGAATGGTCAAAAAATTTAGAATTAAGGAGTTTGGATGTGACGTCCCCAGATTTTCTAAAACTTAATCTGATGTGTGACGTCCAAATTGAAACCCTCACCTCAGTGAGAATCCCAATTTAAACATCCCACACAAGGCTAAGAAGAAGAAAATCAAGGGAGTCAGAAGGAAACAAATCAGTAGCACATGTATATGAACAATAATAAAACCATAAAACATTTGTTCACCATTCAACATATAATTACAACATGAATTGTTACAACATTTGATATTACACATTGAATAGCAAACTTATACATATACATGTACTACAGCTAAACAACAGGATCTTAAGACAACAGGTCCACATGTACATCAGCTCGCTATACAACTCTCAACATCCTAGTTCTTCAAGAGCATAACCACAACCTAAACAAAAGATTACATGCGGTACACGTCAGCACAATATTCAAGAATATTGTACTGAGTACGCCTACGTGTCTTTGATTTACCTCTCATCATATCTTGGCAATAAGATAAAACTAATATACTTGGTAGTGACAGAAGAATATAAGAAAAGTGTATACTTGCACAAAGATATTCATTAATAAAAGAGAACACATATTTTAAGATTATTTTCCATTATATATCAAGGCCTTTATGATCACTACCAAAGGGTTAGATCATCTGTACAAGGTGACCACTACCAAAGAGTTGGGTCCAAGCACACTGCCAAAGAGTTGGTGCTTCCATATGTACAATGTGACCACTACCAAAGAGTTAGGTCACTTCCAAGCACACTGCCAAAGAGTTGGCGCTTTCATATAATGGAACAAATATATTATGTGTCATGTGTTCATATCAATAATTATGGAGAAACATGCAACATATCGTACAAGAACAATCCTTTCATCCAATATCATATGCCAATTATTTTACTACACATATAGCACAAGCATATTGTATAATAAGCCAAGCAAAAGGTAATGGCGTACCTTGATCAAGAACAAACCTAATCATCATATTCCTCATGTCATCTATAGCTTTGGTCAACCCTGATTAAGACAAGATCATTTACTATCATCAGGTTCTCATCATCATACATCTCATCTTAACCCTAATCATGTTCATTAGGGTTTAGCTCATCTCTTGAGGATAATCTCATTGTAACTTGTATTATCTTCTTGGGATTACCGTACTAATGTCATTTTTTAAATTACATCTTATTATCAAAGTTCATCATCTGAACATTAGGTTCCATATTCCCTTTTGTGCACATATTAACCCTAGTTACATGTATTACTCGAATTAGGGTTTCATCATATGTATTATGGGTCATCTTCATATAATATTAATTAAATGAATCTAACTGATATCTGAGTTACAGATTAGATTTCCAGTTGCTGGTACAAGAGTGTTCTGCAAATCTCATCATTCATTGAGCATGCATGTATTAATTGCATTATCTTCAGTGTTATTAGTCCTAATAAGCCATACTAATCAAATTATGTAATTTTGTGCATCAACATCATGATTATTGACCTTATATGGACTAACAACAAGATTTATAATTTATAAATAAGTTCTCATAATTTTAGGCCATCATTTACTATTTATAACAAACAGTATAAGCATTATACAACTTACACGATATTCCTAGTATTTAATACATCAAAATCTGATTTTATGGTTCCAGGTTATTGTACTCATTTTTCTGAGAATTTCGGTACTTTATATGTATTTTTCTGATAACTAGGCTAATTTCTATGAATTAAACAACATCTAGGAATTTCTGAGTGTTTTACCTTTTCTGGCCAATTGCCAATCGCCACATGGCGACTCAGGGGCACGAATCTTTCTCCTAGCTTGAGCTGGGCTAGCCGGTTCACTTGGTTTAAGAGTGGTTTAGGGCTGTGGACCTGGTCCACCCTTTCTTTCTCACGCGCTGGATGAGTCCTAGCAGGACTGTTCTCGCGTGAGACATTGCGCCGCCGCTGAGCTGGTCTGGGGAGCGTTGCCGTTGGATGGACCATGGTGAGGAATCCTCCACCTCAAGGTCTTCCTCACGAGCTCCTCATGATGCCAACAACTTCAAGGTATCCTCCATGACCATGGTCGTTCGCTTCACATCGAGGGAAACCGCCTGGGCGTTGCATCTGTCCTCGGTGCCACTCGATGTCCGTAGGGATCCAGTCTCTGGCCTGCTCCAGATCACTGTCCCAGCACGAGCCACACTCATGGGCACCGTCGTAGACCTCCACCTCCTCGTGATGAGATGGGGTCACTCGCCTGGCTCGAGGTTCCTCTATGGTTCTCATTCTATTCTCAGTCCGTTAGGGAGCGCCGCCTCAAGGAATCTACTCTGGAAAATGATCAACAGAGAAAAGATGCTCGGTCTCGCCGACGCCTCCTATGGTTGTGCTCCGCACCACCATGAAATCCACCTTGGCATCTCGTAGGCTCAAAGCAGCAAGGGTGCAATCCTCTAGTGATTCCTCCCAAACCTTCCACTGGCAGCAAGGCACCGTGCTTGCTGTCGAGCCTGACGCCAGCTGCTTCCATGGTAGAGCAGAAACCTACGAACCTCCTTATCAGCTACGGGAAACTCCATGGCATCCTACGCATACGCCTATCATCTTCTCCTCCCTTCATGTTCCATCTCTTCCTCCAATTTATACATATAGGTGGGGAGGCAGTACATGGAAGAAGGTGGTTCTCTGACCATTCTTCAGGATGGTTACTATGAGGGGTCCTATAGAACTGGGAACTCATTCCCTTGGTTTATCATTCTCCATCCTCGAGTCATAGGTCGGGGTATTGGTCTCCATGAGGCGTAACCATATGCTCGGTTATCTATCCCACTCGCTCCACGATGTGAACACCTTGCGCTGTGGTTATGGGGCCAAGTGTAATGACTAGGGAGGAGTCTTTCCAATCGTAAGATACATCCAAGGGCATGGAATACTTGATGCGCGGACTTGATCCGTGGCTTTCCCCTTTACAAAGACCGCGTCATACTAAAGATATCAGATCTTAGTCTAGCATATTGAACTTAGGCCATTGGTCACCAACGAATACTAATCATGTGTCCATATTCAGACATGTATACTATCTTCTTGAAACATACAATTATTATGCAACATTGGTATAGCTTTGTCGCCACCTGATATATACACCATGCTATTTTTGTGCAAAAACTCAACTATTTGACCATTCAATTAAATTATGCAAAAAGACATAAATGTAGGGATCCAAAAGTCCACTCCATCACATCCTATACACCTTAAAAGATATTTCGTCCTCAAAATTAAGCCAAAAAAAAATCGAGTCTTTCACATCATATACATCTTGAAAGAACTTTCATCCTCGAAAGTAAGCCATAATCATACTTCCAAGGAAAACCTTAGCTTGCCTTCATCTACATGTAGGCTCTATTCTATGTGTAACATATCCGCAAAGGTTACATAAAACCTTGTATCCAAAGCACTATTAGGAGGTTTCAAAAGTATGAAGGGTGAAACCTCACTCCATAGAAGGCTCAAACAAGGGTTTAGAAGCTTAGGTTATGTCATCATGTAACTCATAGGTCAGATTCGTTTCCTTATCTCTAGTCATGCATTAGGGTCCCAACATCATATAAATGTGTTCTAAAAGAGTTAACCCAGGTTAACCCATCATATCAAGGTGTCATCACATTTTATTGAGCTAATTGTTAGAACATGTTAATCATTAACATATGCCTTTTAGGAGGGAGTTAACTATAGTTAACCCACTTTATCCAACTAGATCATATCAAGGTGTTATAAACGTTATGTTGTGCTAACTATCAAATTATATTTTTCATCTTAGTTAAGCACTAAGATTAACACCTCATGTAAAATATTTCATTCATATGATCGTACTTCATAGCTCATAATAAATTACAACATTACTAGTGATTTTCATCATAAGATTAACCAACAACTTCACATTAATCATCATTGTTCAGGTACATGGTTAACCATTTATGCATTAACATCTATTAAATAATCTCTAGGTTGTTCATCATTTCATGTCTATATATACCATCTTGAGATTAGATCACATACTTACATATATTTTATCATGATTGTGCTGGCAAACTTATATGAGTGGCTCCTCAAACACATATCAAAACTTCATCTAGTCTAACTGAGGTTCTAACCCTTATCATGAGGGTAGTGCCATGCTCAGTCTGAGCTAACTCAGCCCTATGAGTATCTCATATCCATATACTTTATCCTCCCTCCTTTGTTTAGGGTTTTTGGGTCTACCCCACTGGTACTAGCAATAGCTTTACAAGCTTTAGCCACATAAGCACAATCCAAAACATGCTATGGCATACTCTTCATAGGTTATCTACCATGAAACATCTTACCCAAAGCTCTCTTATATATACACCACTAGATCCCTGTGTGGGAAACCACCAACCCGAGCATGAGGCTCCACAGAAACTAACATAGCTACCTCCTCCAGGGTCTTGGGCTCTCTCCCTCACCCATATGGAAGGTACTCATATTCATTTTCACTTGCACACATATAACCAGCCTCTCTCTCTGTCTCTAGGGTTTGGTCCTCCCAAGGACATCTAGGGTTCAACAAGACTATAGGAATCATACATACAACAACTCAACTCAATCACTCAGGAGTAGTCTAGTTTAGGACATATCATATCACATATCTCATATTTCTCATATCGTGGAGTCTAGGTTCTCTGACCTTCTCCCAATGGGTCTCACTCTCTCTAGAGTTAACCCCGAAACTGGTCCTAACACTAGAGGTCCTCCTTCATAAAAGAGATTGAGGCTCATGCTGACTCACAACTTGTCTTAAGTTGACATATCTTATCTCATAAAAGCCTAGTCACTTGCATCATCAAAACTTATCTCAAAACCTCAAACCTAACTCATGTCCTCAAAGATAAACATAAATCATCATAACCATCTTATGTCATCTATGTAAGATCTACATCGTATCATCAAAACTTATATCATCTAGTGCATCTATCATATATATATATATATATATATATATATATATATATATATATATATATATATATATATATATATATATATATATATCAAAAGGCTCTAGACATCTAATCTAGAACTACTCTCTCTTCTAGACTGATGCCATTCACTTTCACTTAGGTTACATGACCACCTCCTACTCGTACATGTGTGGGGACACATTTTTGTAATACATATACATAATAAAATATTATATAGTTTTTCTCTGATAAAACAAACGTCAGAGAAAACTATCACGGTTCGATCTGATTGGAATCAAAAACCAAAACCAGAAATGAGTGTCCCACACATAGTAGAGAGTCCAGTGTCATGAAAACTAGTGAAAAGGGTGAGAACATGGTGTAGACTAGTGTAGCTATCCTAGACAACGAGCGCTATATGTCTTGTATTTCTCTTCCCTTGATGCACATCATTTCCAAATAGTGCAACGTCCCATACCGCTGCACTATAAGGAAAGAAAAACATCTAAGGACTTGCTACTCAACAAGCACCAGTCTAGACCTAGTTCTCAGACATCTAGGTGCTAACCTAGAGGCTAGGTCAGATCTAGTCTCTAAAAGAAGACTAATCTAAACCTAAAAGATTATTAAGTTCAAAGTTCTTTGGTTTTGAGTTGCATAATGAGCAAATGTCAGGCTTTGCTATTGTTCATGCTCTGATACCACCTGCAACGTCCCTGGATTTTCTAAAACTTAATATGATGTGTGACGTCCAAATTGAAACCCTCACCTCAGCGAGAATCCCAATTTAAACATCCCACACAAGGCTAAGAAGAAGAAAATCAAGGGAGTCATAAGGAAACAAATCAGTAGCACATGTATATGAACAATAATAAAACCATACAACATATGTTCACCATTCAACATATAATTACAACATGAATTGTTACAACATTTGATATTACACATTGAATAGCAAACTTATACATATACATGTACTAAAGCTAAACAACAGGATCTTAAGACAACAGGTCCACCTATACATGAGCTCGCTATACAACTCTCATCATCCTAGTTCTTCAAGAGCATAACCACAACCTAAACAAAAAATTACATGCGGTACACGTCAGCACAATATTCAAGAATATTGTACTGAGTACGCCTACGTGTCTTTTATTTGCCTCTCATCATATCTTGGCAATAAGATAAAACTAATATACTTGGCAGTGATAGAAGAATATAAGAAAAGTGTATACTTGCACAAAGATATTCATTAATAAAAGAGAACACATCTTTTAATCTTATTTTCCATTATATATCAAGGCCTTTATGATCACTACCTAAGAGTTAGATCATCTGTACAAGGTGACCACTACCAAAGAGTTGGGTCCAAGCACACTGCCAAAGAGTTGGTGCTTCCATATGTACAATGTGACCACTACCAAAGAGTTAGGTCACTTCCAAGCACACTGTCAAAGAGTTGGTGCTTTCATATAATGGAATAGATATATTATGTGTCATGTGTTCATAGCAATAATTATGGAGAAACATGCAACATATCGTACAAGAACAATCCTTTCATCCAATATCATATGCCAAGTATTTTACTACACATATAGCACAAGCATATTGTATAATAAGCCAAGCAAGAGGTAATGGCGTACCTTGATCAAGAACAAACCTAATTATCATATTCCTCATGTCATCTATAGCTTTGGTCAACCCTGATTAAGATAAGATCATATACTATCATCAGGTTCTGATCATCATACATCTCATCTTAACCCTAATCGTGTTCATTAGGGTTTAGCTCATCTCTTTAGGATAATCTCATTGTTACTTGTATTATGTTCTTGGGATTACCATACTGATGTCATTTTCTAAATTACATCTTATTATCAAAGTTCATCATCTGAACATTAGGTTCCATATTCCCTTTTGTGCACATATTAACCCTAGTTACATGTATTACTCGAATTAGGGTTTCATCATATGTATTATGGGTCATCTTCGTCTAATATTAATTCCATGAATCTAACTAATATACGAGTTACATATTAGATTTCCAGTTACTGGTATAAGAGTGTTCTGTAAATCTCATCATTCATTGAGCATGCATGTATTAATTTCATTATCTTTAGTGTTATTAGTCCTAATAAGCCATACTAATCAAATTATGTAATTTTTTGCATCAACATCATGATTATTGACCTTATATGGACTAACAACAAGATTTATAATTTATAAATAAGTTCTCATAATTTTAGGCCATCATTTACTATTTATAACAAACGGTATAAGCATTATACAACTTACACAATATTCCTAGTATTTAATACATAACAACACTGATTTTATGGTTCCAGGTTATTCTACTCATTTTTCTGAGAATTTCCGAACTTTATATGTATTTTTCTGATAACCAGGCTAATTTCTATGAATTAAACAACATCTGGGAAATTCTGAGTGTTTTACCTTTTCTGGCAATTGCCAATCACCACATGGTGACTCAGGGGCACGGCTCTTTCTCCTAGCTTGAGCTGGGCTGGCCGGTTCACTTGGTTTAAGAGTGGTTCAGGGCTGTGGACCTGGTCCACCCTTTCTTTCTCACGCGCTGGATGAGTCCTAGCAGGACTGTTCTCGCGTGAGACATTGTGCCGCCTCTGAGCTGGTCTGGGGAGCGTTGTCGCTGGATGGACCACGGTGAGGAATCCTCCACCTCAAGGTCTTCCTCACGAGCTCCTCACGATGCTATCAACTTCAAGGTCTCCTCCATGACCACGACCGTTCGCTTCACACCAAGGGAAACTACCTGGGCGTTGCATCTGTCCTCGGTGCCACTCGATGTCCGTAGGGATCCAGTCTCCAGCCTGCTCTAGATCACTGTCCCAGCGCGAGCCACACTCCTGGCCGTCGTCGTGGACCTCCACCTCTTTGTGATGAGATGGGGTCACCCGCCTGGATCCAGGTTCCGCTACGGTTCTGTTTTTATTCTCAGTATGTGAGGGAGCACCGCCTCAAGGAATCTACCCCGGCAACCGATCAACAGAGAAAAGATGCTCTGTCTCACTGATGCCTCCTATGGTTTTGCTCCACGCCACCATGAAATCCACCTTGGCATCTCGTAGGCTCAAAGCAGTGAGGGTGCAATCCTCTAGTGATTCCTCCCATACCTTCCACTGGCAGCAAGGCACCGTGCTTGCTATCGAGCCTGACGCCAGCTGCTTCCATGGCAGAGCAGAAACCTACGAACCTCCTTATCAGCTACGGGAAACTCCATGGCATCCTACGCATACGCCTATAATCTTCTCCTCCCTTCATGTTCCATCTCTTCCTCCAGTCTATACATATAGGTGGGGAGGCAGTACAGGGAAGAAGGTGGTTCTCCGACCATTCTTTAGGATGGTTACTATGAGGGGTCCTATAGAACTGGGAACTCATTCCCTTGGTTTATCATTCTCCATCCTCGAGTCAGAGGTCGGGGTATTGGTCTCCATAAGGCGTAACCAGATGCTCGGTTATCTATCCCACTCGCTCCACGACGTGCACACCTTGCGTTGTGGTTATGGGGCCAAGTGTAACGACTAGGAAGGAGTCTTCCCAATCGTAAGATACATCCAAGGGCAGGGAATACTTGATGTGCGGACTTGATTTGTGGCTTTCCCCTTTACAAAGACCGCGTCATACTAAAGATATCAGATCTTAGTCTGGCATATTGAACTTAGGCCATTGGTCACCAACGAATACTAATCATGTGTACACATTCAAACATGTATACTATCTTCTTGAAACATACAATTATTATGCAACATTGGTATAGCTTTGTCGCCACTTGATATATACACCATGCTATTTTTGTGCAAAAACTCAACTATTTGACCATTCAATTAAATTATGCAAAAAGACATAAAGATAGGGATCCAAAAGTCCACTCCATCACATTGGACTTTGTACCTGGGAACTTTGTGAGCCAGTTGTCATTAATAAGAGCTCTATCGAGCTTGTAGGTGATTTGTTTAGACTTGGCAATTTTGATGCTCCAAGTAAAGATTTCACCACCCATAGTGGGTAGCTCAATCAAACCTACATTGTCAATAGAGGAGTTGAAGGAATAGAGAACTTGTGTCAGAACATCTCGACCACCAGCTTTTTCTTCTCTCTTCCTGGTGTTGTTAAAATCTCCAATGACGATCCAGGGATCGTGTATAGTGGAAGTAATAGAGACCAATTTACTCCAGAGATCAGTACACTGACACATGAGATTTCTAGCATAGATGCTAGTAATCATAAGTCGAAGACCGCCTTTGTTAATAGCCAGAGCAGAGATCTGTTGATCATCAGAATCAGTAATGGTAAGATCCCATGATCTAGGATCCCAACCAATGCATACACAACCATTATCAACGTGAACATGATTGGACTTATATTTCCATCCATTAGGATAAAGTTTCCTAATAGATTCCTTATTGTAGCTCTTGATTTTTTTACAACAAGAATCTCAATGGAAGCTTTGATATTTTTTAATCGCATCTCTAACCTCCTTCTTCTGTGGTTTCCCAGAACCACGAACGTTGGCCATATAGACGGTCATTTATTGGATTTCCCTATTGAATGGGTCCTGTGTTGGCCCTTCACACTGGAATCAACCTTGCTGATCTCTTTTGCTGTCTTCTGGTTAATGATGTGATTATCACTGCTTGAACCATTAGCTTCCTTCTCTATGGATGAATCGTTTCCAGTTTTCTTCCATTTGGGATCGCTGCTTGAATCATTAGCTTCCTTCTCTATGCTTGAACCATTGGGATCAACACCACTGCAGGTCGCTTGTTTATTAGGATTGGAAGCACTGAAAACTTGAGTTGTTCATGATTCCTCACTCTCTTTGTCTTTGTTTTCCCTTATGGCAGACACATCAATGATTTTAGTGATCTCTATGTCAACCACTTTGACTTCATCTTCTTCAACATGTTTGGCCTTGCCTTTTACTATCTTCTTCCATTGCTGCTTTTTAGGGTTTGCAACTTTATCCTTGGCGTCAGTTTTAGGTTTCAAAGGGCAATCCTCATCGAAATGTCCAAAAACCTTGCATCCTGACAGCGATCAGGAACATGTTGATACTTTATTTTGACTGCCAAAGGGTCATGCTTGGGCATGTTAACCCAGATTTCTTTACGAAGTTCACCCTCCGCTTCTACTTCAACCAGGGCTCTGGCCTCACCTAGGGATTCCTGAGATAAGGATCGCAGATCGATCTGCAGTAGTTTTCCAATCATGCTTGCGACGATGCCAACAATTTTTTCAGGCCAGTTCCTACCAAGACTAGGCATGTTGTTCCAAACTGGTATGGTACTGAAGATATCTTTCTTAAGATCGTCTCCAACTTTGAAATCCTTCACCACGACCAATTGTCGATCAAACCAGTGAGGCCCCATGTTGATGGTGGCCAGTTTTTCTTCCTCATTATTGAAACAGAGCAGAAAGGACTTGTTAGGATTGGAATGGAGATCGAAGCCTGCTTTAGGTTTCCAAACCCTTTTGATCCAAGCGATAAGGTGGAAGTAGTAAGGTCATTTACTAAGAATGTAAACTACAATAATATGAGCCCAATTCTTTTCCATGTTAACATAAGTGTCATCGTCATTGGTAACAAATCTTTTACCATCGACTATCACCGTAGGGTCGTAGTCATGTTGTTTGTAGGTGCCAGCTCCACCAAGGATCTGAGACCAGGCTTTCTTAGGATGTTCCACGGCCTTCGTTGGAGGGGGGTCCCCCTCCACCTTCAACCTTGGACTAGGCGCAGGATCTCCTGTGGCCGCCAGAGCGTGAAACCCTAGAGTGCGTGTGTATGGCTATGTATATATATGGTATTAAGAGAGAAAGATTTCTCCCCCCTCCCCCTCGCCCGTGGCGTAGTCCAAACGCCCAGGGGGGGTGGTAAATCAAGGCGGTAGCTGGGATTCGAACCTGGGTCCCTTTGTTAGGGGACATCGTGCTTGACCACTTGAACCACTCCTTGTTAGCATAGCTATGCATATGTATGTATGCATGTATGTATGGGATTAAGAGAGAATGATTTCTCCCCCCTCTCCAATGCCCGTGGCAGAGGCCGAACGCCCGAGAGGGTGATAAATCAAGGCGGCAACTGGGATTTGAACCCGGGTCTCTTCATGAGGAGACATGTATGCATGTATGTATCTATGTATGTATGTATGTATGTGTGTATGTATATATGTATATGTTTATATGTATGTACATGAAACCATCCATACATATATATATATATATATATATATATATATATATATATATATATATATATATATATATATATATATATGAGTCAGGCTGGAATACACTCGAGTGTATCCGAAGCGGAATACACTTAAGTGGTGTTTGCATTTCAAGACTATTTTTTTACAAAATGTAAACCAAGCGGAATACACTTAAGTGGTGTTTGCATTTCAAGACTATTTTTTTACAAAATGTAAACTATTAATCTTCATTGTTATACTATAATTAGGCTACATGCAAATTTTGAGCTCATTTGAACGAGTATAAGTCACTCATCTAAGGAGAGAAAAATCAAAGCACGAAATAAATTTGAAATGCATAATTTTTGTGGCCTTCATAGCATGACCTATAAAAGTCGAAATGGGCTCAAATTTTATATATGAGCTATTCACATGTTGTTTAAAAAGATCAATGGATTAGATTTAAAAAAAACATATTGCATCATGAAAAACTACTTGAGTGTATTCTTCTCTGGATACACTCGAGTGTATTCTAGCCTAACTCTATTTCTCTATTTATATATATATATCTGTGTGTGTGTGTATGTATGTATGTATATGTATATATATATATATATATATATATATATATATATATATATATATATATATATATATATATATATATATATATATATATATGGGCATATCTTCCCTAACCGTGCATCAGTTTTGTAATAGGAATGCATGCATTTGTAATGAGACAGTCCAAATTATAATAGCCAGACTCATTTTGTAAATACAGTGTGATGTTTGTATTCTCCTTCT
>OY856412.1:567441793-567551793 GCA_963693085.1 Alisma plantago-aquatica
ATGATAATATAGCATTAAGTGTAAAAGTAATCACTTTATTAAATTTTCGTCTGGAGACTAGGCCCGCAATGTAAATCTAATTTGAAAAAATATTCACATAGTGCTTTTATGTCATATATATGCTTTTAGATAATTTGCACAATGAAGATGTATCAAAAATCACTAAATTCTCATTTTCAATAAATTATATGATTAAGCAAAATAGAATATAAAAACATTATATCGTAGGAAAATTGATAGCCAATTGAATGAAATATGATAAACACACATCTACTATTTGGGAGGATTTTTAAGTTGTGGTAATATTCCATTAGAAATTATTTTTTAGATAAAATATATAGTGTATTATGAAAAAATGTTTATGGGGTGGACGAAGATAATGTGTAGGAGAAAATGAGATGGAGAAGTAAATTATTTTGGAAGAAAAGTTGGGGAAAATAGATGTGTTCCCTTTCAATAGTTCCTTTGTTAGGTCAACTTAATTTCACATAAGATATACATTGTCATTCAACAATATTATGCTAATGAAAATTGAGTTGGGAAATTAATATCGGTATTTATGGTTTGTTGATTATCCTTTCACATGTTGATTATTTCAATATTGCACATGCATGACCTTCATATCAGTTATATAACTTTCATTCAACAACAATATGACCATGGAATTGAGTTAGAAAATTTGTAATGGTATGTACGGGCTGGCTGATTCTCTTTTCACCAGTTAATTATTTCAAAGTCACACATGTGGGACCTAGTGCATAAAGAGAGGGAAAAAAATGAAGATGAAGAACATGGTATTGTTTTCTTTATATGTATTATTAAGGGCCCGTTGTCGTGCAATATTTTCTTCAAAATTTCTTCAAATTTAGTTATTTTTAGGTTGGAAGGTGAACAATAAAAATAAAAATATTACAACAAGGATTCTAACTTTTGCAAATTCCTATCTCATAGTGATAAGGATAAGTTGAACAAGAAGTTATAACTATGAAGCAGATACAACTTACTGGACATAACTAATATTGTGATATTGAATTACAAAAGGACATAGTTGTACATAGAACATATATTTTACATCATGATTTTTCTACATGAATACTTCATCATTGTGAACAAATGTTTATAATGTGTGCTATGTTGTAATTATATGTAAAAATAACTACACACAAATACACATCCCATACATCCTTTAAAGTTTGAGACATAAGTCACTAATATGTATTATAATTTCCCCCTAAGAGAATATAAATAAAAACTATTCTATGAATCATTGAAAAGGTGACATCTCAAGCATTCTTCTTATATCATTTCCTTATACCATCAATTTTTTCATATGCACAGACTCACAATATGATTAAATTGTATAAGTAAAAACATAGACCAACACGACAACTAGATTTACTTACCAGGGTCATCTAGAGGTCTACATGTTTTTTCTATGTTTGTTTGTTGATATTAACCACATGCTAAAACTTACACATATGCACAACCACTCATCTAATGAAGGCACATCTGGGTATAATGTCAATACACACGGGTAACCGATTCAGTTATAAAAATTTACTATCTATCTAGTAATTATTTATATTTTTGTTTATATATATAAACCCCACACAAATTTTAATTACTTTGAACTTTTGTTTTAAGAATTGAATTTCAACAACCATTTTATTTTCATTGTTTTATTAATAATTTATACCCATAATCAATATTGAGCATATAAATTTATAAATATAAACAAATTTACTTTATTGCACCACAACTAGAATAATTACATATTATGATACATTTTTCAGAGATATAACAATATCGACACATCTTAAAATAGGTTGTTCAAACCTATAAGTGTTAGGTACTTGGGTTGTCTCTCAATAATGGCTTGATATTGATACTCATCATTCTATTTATTTTCTTCAAAATAAATGACTTCATCCAGATTAGATAACTATGAAATGTTGTACTATACTAAAATGGGCTAAAATGATTCAAGTTGCGACCCAAAGGTTTTTGTATGGGCGACCTTTTTGGCCACTTATTTAAAACCAATTCATTTTAATCTGCACCTGCATTGAACCAACCTGAACTTGATTCACTTGCCTATTCGGCATGCTACCCTAACATGCTGACACACAAAAAATGAAGGAACAAATGCAAAACTAAAAATGATTCAACATAAATTTGTGGAATATAATGCATCAAAAGATAAGGGCACATATTACAAAAAAATGATAATATGGGCATGTCCATTTGACAAACCCCAAAAAATTGATTTAAGACATATACTATGCTATTGAAGGATATATTAAAAAAGCTTTTAAATACAATATGTCATCTTATATAAAAAATATATAACTATTAAGTCATTCATCGTTTTTTTTACTTTTTATTAGTGAGAATTAATATTCAATATATTGTTTCATGTTGAAATAGTTGCAAAATAAGTGTAGTAATTTTTATTAATAATAGTAACTAATATATATTTTTAATTTAAATGTTATTTGCAATGAACTAACAATCGAATCAATGTTTGTGTTGTTTATTACAAGTTCCACTACAAGCACTAACATATCCATCAAACAAATTGGGTCTCAAGAAATAGTATTAGTCAATCATAAATTATAATATTAAATTATAGTGATATTGTATGTTCATGCTAATACAAACTAATTGTTAATTCAACCAAAAATATTTAAGGAAGAACTAAATAATATTGTACAATGGACATATACTTAGATAATGATTTTTTCATGCCACTAGATAGAGTGGGGATAGTTTAGCATGTCATCGAAGTTTCTTGATCATTTCTAAGAATTCACTACGTGTCAGATTCTCACATGGAGTACCATGAAATTTGTTAACACCAAAGGGTGTGATATTCATCGTTGGACAAGTGGTTGAAACCTGGTCTCAGTACAACTTAGTCTTGTAGTGTATAGATGGTTGATCAAGGTATATATGGGCCATTTATATTCTCAACTCAACTTATAGTTTCACCATCAGGGATACATGATTCAATATGCACTTCTTGGAGAGGCATTATGAGTAGGAGGCATAAGTGGTGTGTCTACAAGGGGGGAAATTATTTCCATGTAGCTGGAATTCTTGCACCACCTTTTATCTAACACATCTACATTGAAAGACGTAAGTAGTAGAAGAGGAGAATCTAAATGTAACATGAATAGGATGTGACCAAACAATCTCAGTAATGGAAGAAGATGGTGGGAAGATTATGTGTATGAAGTGGTGTTGAGAATGAATCTATTGTAGAAACATCTTGCAATCTTGAACGTGCCTTTATATATCTTAAATGAGGAGTATATAAGATTATATCTTCATACATGTAACCCATCAAAAAGCTTATAATATGATGTTTTGGAATGTGTCATTAATTCTCAAGTGATATTTAAAACACCGTATATATATATATATATATATATATATATATATATATATATATATATATATACATATATATATATATATACATATATATACATATATACATATATATACATATATATATACATATATATATACATATATATATATATATATATATTTATATATGAGATTAAGAGAGAAAGTTTCCTCCCCCCCCCATAACCCGTGGCGGAGGCCGTATATATATGTGTGTGTGTGTGTATATATATATATATATATATATATATATATATATATATATATATATATATATATATATATATATATATATATATATATATGTGTGTGTGTGTGTGTGTGTGTGTGTGTGTGTGTGTGTGTGTATATATATATGTGTGTGTGTGTGTGTGTTTTGCATGCGTATTTGTGTGTGGTTCAATAAATTATTTAATATATTAGTAATCAAATACTAACACATAATAGTACTACCATTTATCGTTACTGGTTCTCACATGGAGGTATTTTCTATATCAAGACGACATCCATGTTAAGTAAGATGGATAAAGACCTTCCTAAGTTTAGGATTTCAATGTTACCTCTTATGGAGCTACTAACTTATATGATATTCCCAAAGAGAAAGAAAACAATATTGATAATCTTTGTTGTAAGACTGCCTCTTCTAAACATCGTGAGTTGAGGGCAGACAACTAGGAAAGATACCAATAGTCATGGTTGGTTGGTATCATTAGCAGTGGATAGGATACAATTTCTAACAATTTTCATTTTCTATTTATCGTTTGGGTTATGGACTGGAAATTAGTTTTCCCACTGGGGAAAACATCTTGTATACACTAGTTATGCAAAACCCGTCCGCCCCAAGATTTTATTAGTCCGAAGCTCAATAGTAATGGGTTCCATTGAATTCGCATGTAGCTGATTTTATGGGCATGAAAAATGGAAAGAAGTTAAACGTTTCCGTATTATTTGACCTCCACGTTGTTCATTGTCTTATGTTAGTCAAATCACTCATGAACCTGTATGTTATTCAGTATTACATGTTGGTCAATTATTTCTATTTCCTTTCCCTTTGGTAAGTCAACCAAAAGAAAGATGGGTTTTGAATCAGCATTTCCGTTTACATCTGATTTCTTCCAATCCTTCCAACTTCCTATCATTGTTTTCTTCTAGTGAAGATGTATGTAGACGCATGTGAAAATGAGCGTCACTGAGGTTTGAACTCTCGTCCTATGCATATGTGGTTCTCTTAAAAGATGATGCATACCTCCTAGTGGTTATTCATTCTTATCACAGTTGTGTATCCACAATGTTGTCTCGTATTACCACTTATATTTTCTCATTTATTAGGAATTGAAAAGTACGTTCTTTGACGCTCTAGTCCTTGTACATTTGGCCACATGGCTGCATACATTCTCTTCCCAGATAAAAACCAATGGTTCCATGCACTACAAAATTGAAAAAGCACATTCAAGGCTCCACGTTTTCGTTGTTATACCAAAATAGTTAAAAAAAAGCAATTGTCATTACTAGCCCTAACTCCTTCATCGCTATTGAATTAAGCCTCACACTAGAGACCGGAAAGTGTACTACTGATGTAGTGTGAGAGGATGACCCATATTTGCACAACACGAGATAAGTTAGCACTCGATCAGAAAAATGATTAGAGAGAAGGCATTTTAACAACTGCATAACAAATGGAAAGTCCTTTAATATAGAAAAAGCCTTCATGAAGGATCCGTAATGGTAGTTGGTAATAGTATTACATGTGCAACATTCTTATAACTATACATTTTAATTTATTTATGGTCGGAGTATGATATGATTCTCGTAATCGTCAAATATTTAATGATAATTTTTTGACGTGGGCACTATAATTTACTAGATAAAATCATGTTCAACTTTTCCCATGGTTTCCCTATCCATCTCTTTTATTGTAGACACGTTTCACATTGAAACTTTCTATTACAACTAATGCCTTTGCTACAAGGATTTACATAATACTCAATACGATTTGCACACTGGATGCCATCACTTTCACATATATCAAACGCATTTGGTAGTTCGTTTTTCTTCAAAATGAAAAAGAGAAAAGCTCAATGTTGGGAAATAAAATAGAAAATGGAACAAATTACTACATGAGATATAGAAAAAAATCTAGATTTTTTTCTTTAGTAGACATTAGGGGAGATAATCCAGATTCAAATTTTCCAATTTAATGAATTTGCATAACCATAATTTTCCTACACCGAGAAGAATATCCAATCAAAACGGAGCTTCAATACAATCACATTAATTGTATACAAAAGAATTCGAATATAACATTCTTAATAAAAACAATGTAGGCACCTTGCTTAACACATAAGGCTACAACAAACATGATTTCTTGAAATATGCTTTTTGTGAATTTTATATACTCACTTAAGTATTTTAGGGTCACTAAGTAGGTATGTGTGTAACATCATATTTTGCAAGACATTAGAAATAAATAGAAGAATTTAACACGGCATGAGTCAAACATGGGTTATAGTGTACATAAATATGAGTTATTCTACATTTATTAGAAATGATGTATGAGTCATAGTTTGTAATATATACATAAGAAAATAATGAAAGAAACCTATGTTTATACATATACTTTATTGTTTTTCATGAGCGAAAAAGATTTGTATAGCACATTAAGTGGTATTAATAGGAAACACCACAAAAAACGGAGACAAAAACTAAATTAGGAAGGTTGTCATAGATAAACTCAAAATGTAGTCTACTAGTAACTAGTATCATGTGTGTACTCATGAGAATACGTTACAGTCTATCAGTATTCTCCAATGAGAAAATAGTATCGAACCTATTTATTTATGTTAATATAAAAATGTTTTCAACTGTATATCTCCATAAATCTTATCCATACTATACGAGTTACTACCAAATGACTTGTGGTTATATTATACGTGTATTTCATGACCTTATACTTTATAATTCATGTTGGAACTGACTGGTTCATATGAGTGACACCATTTTTAGAAAATATGACAGAATCAAAGAGTAGAATAGAGAGAATTCTAACAAACAATCATGAGGAAGGAGAGATAAAATCAAGGAGAAGAACATGAGAGGGATGAAGAAAAAAAAGGCAGGAATCAAGGTGATGTATTTTATGTAAGTCTTCATGCTTTCCGGGTACTATCGTGCACAATTATACAAAAGGACTCATTGCTTTCGTTATAAACTTTCTTATAAGCATTTATTCATTTAGAGGCTAGGTTACAACAACATGAAAATACAAGAGATTGATTGAAAAAAGTAACCAAGAGAGGCTCATCTGGTGTATCTAACTAAGTTACCGAACTAATCTAACCAATTTTTTTCATTTTCTCCATCATAAAAATTATCAATAGTACCCCTTTTCAAAATCGTGGTTGGATGCAAAACAAGAAACTAGCATAATATTTGACAACTTAGTGAAGATACATATATATTAACAATTTGGCCCAAAGACATCTTTTATTTGACAATTTGATGATCAATGTCGACATATTTCACAAAATCCAAAATGGTTATCTGTTAAATCTCACAAGCAAAGTAGAAAAAGTTTTTCTGATAAATCAGAAAAATGAAAGGGCATACACACATAAATGCAATTAGCCAGCACAACACATATTCAAAATAAACTATAAAATGTTGCTACTATGAGTATGATCTAAAACACATCTATTTAGGCCAGTCACACTTTATTAGAACCAAATTATTTCTAGTTCGAAAAATATGTTTTGAATCATATAATTATCTACTTTCTATTGATGTCATAAGAGTGGTAAATGATGTCAATGATGCTCAATAAAAGCATTTTAAAAAAATAGTCCCAAGATATGTTGGCAGAGATTAACATGATTTATAATGAAAACATGACAATACTTTAGACATAAAGAAGTATTTAATCTTTGGTAGTGGTCAACATAAATACTGACAATTAGAAAACTTACTGATGTTGGCTTATAAAATGCTATAAATGAATCTGAAATAACCGAGAGGGGACACATAAATTGTTACTTGTTGCTTATTGAAAAAAAATATTAATATTTGATTTTGAAACAATGATTTTGTAGGTATACTCGTTGCATATAAGAGTAAAAGATCTAGTTTCATAGATCATAAAATATCTATTTGTTTTGCAAATCCTTGACATGATTTATAGTATGTAACAAGTTAGAGTTACTCCTTTAGCACATGAAAGTCTTCACCCTTTGATATGTCACATTCCATTGGTTTCTTCTTAATGTTTCAAAAGCAACTAAAATGGTAAATTTATGGACATATTGTCATAGATGATGATATTTCACATGGAGAAAATGAACAATGTTTGAGGTGAGTAACAATATCCAATATATGGTTCAAACTCTCCAGAGGCATCGATTTGCTTACTGTTAGTCTTGTTCTTGTGCAAATATTGGATTCAATAAGGGGAGGTATTGTATCAGATGCAAACTTATGAGAAAATCAACAAAATGGAAGACATCCAAGCATTTTTTGGGATGGAAGACATCCCAGTTGATCATCACTATTTATACCATGCTAAGCAACAATATGTATCTAATATGTTTGCTTGTACTTGTATGTTGCATACCTGTGTATGTAGTGCTGAAGTTTGACTTGGTGATGGAAAGATAGATGAGGATCCTTTACGACATTTGCATCTTGTATGTCTTCCCAAAGTAGACATCATAGAAGATTTAGGTGTCACTGTCTTGTTTGCAAGTAGTATTAACCATCTCCACCTTTATACTCCCCACTAATCATTTGTGGCTTTCTGAGATACTGTAATATAAAGCAATAAGGTTGTAATAAGTATTTACATGTACACCTTCACAATGAAGTGTCCTGTTACTTATCTTAACCAAATAGGAAGTTAACCAACCAGAAAATCCCAGGCATTCAAACATTAGTGACATGGATTTGATTATTAGCAAGTAACAAATAAGTAAAATCCATTCTCATTTTCAGAGCTAAAACAAGATAGCAGCAACCATAGAGAAGTACCTAGTCAAATAATGAGCCCCTCATTGACAACCAAAAAGGCAAGTAGCCCAGCCAAAAAGTTTTGGCAACATATCAAAAAAGAAAGAAGTCAATCTATAAATAACGTTGTAATGCATAAGAAAGTTTGTCAACAACAAACTCCATCTCATATTTAAGCTCATCCTCTAAAAGAAGACTGAGCATTAAACTACCAGTATATATTGATTGAAATGAATAGAACGCATGATAATCAACAGAAAAAAGTGAACTCAATATTCTCTAGCATACCTGGATCTTTCATAGGAACTTGAGCCTTTGTAAAGAAAACCCATGACCTTCAAGGTTAAGAAACTTAGCATGTTAATTTACTTCTCAATTCATGTTTATGGGAGTAGTCTTGCCTTGATCATTGATTATGGCACATTGCATGATGGCTAGTTGAGTTCCATATGCTTGATGTATTTCTTTCTTTGGTTGTCTTGTTTAGCTCCTCAATGAATTTTTGTTCAATGAAGATGGATCAATGCAATTTAGTTACACAATACTCTTCTGTACTTCAAATTTCTCTGTGTTAGACCACATTACT
Source organism: Alisma plantago-aquatica (assembly GCA_963693085.1). Taxonomy (NCBI): domain Eukaryota; kingdom Viridiplantae; phylum Streptophyta; class Magnoliopsida; order Alismatales; family Alismataceae; genus Alisma; species Alisma plantago-aquatica. The sequence continues at coordinate 567,450,789 of OY856412.1, forward strand.
TGAGGCCAAGGAATAGGAATCCAAAAGAAATACAAAACCTACACATGGATCGATAATGAAACATAAGAGAAACAAAGAGGCCTTAAATATTTTCAGACTTCCATTCAAAATGAAACTGTTATTAAACATATATTGCTGTCACAGAAAACACCTTCAGTCTCTCTAAACTACAGTTATAAATAAACCATCCTCAACCTAATGTTCAAAGCGTCCTTGATGATACTACAATAATTGATCAAAAAGATAGTTATCTAAAGAATCATTTATAACACTGCTATAAACTCCATCCACATAACCATTTCTACATGCAATTAACCATTGAAAGCCTACAAGATACAACTCAATCTGTGGAGACCCTTTTAGAGTTTACTGGGCAGCCTAGTATCATCCCAATGGATCACAATGAAATCATAATCTTACCCTTGGTTGCACCAATAATATAATTTGTTAAAATACCAATAGAGTTATCAATAGGCACAATAACTACAATCTTGAACTTTCTTGGCAGGAATTGTGTGCCATAAATCGGTTCAGGTGAATTAGTGAAGTTAGTTCCATGTGAATTGTCACTATGTGCAACTTGAGACCATAATTTGAGACCATAACAAAACTAGTCAGACCAATATAAATTTCTATGTGCAACTTGAGACCATAATAAAACATTCCTGCCAAAGAATGAGCTGAACATTATTGATGTTGTAGAAAATGTATGGTCCATGTAGACAACTTAACATTAATCATGCATAGATGTGTAAATGCTTTAGTTATTAATGTTAAGATTAGTCAATAAGTAGTTATTGGTTCTACTTGGGTCATATCATTTCCCTCTAATCTTGACCATGTTTTAGCCTCTTTCACCTTCCATGATTCCTCTTCATCTTGAAGTTCTTATTGCACTTGGATTTACAAAATCCAAAAATCTGAAATGAAAATAAGGTGAAACCTATAAAGCACTTTGGGACAATAATATTTATTCAGGATAAAATCAAGAACCAATGCATGTGATGTGAAACTTCATCTTGAAACAAAAATACTAGATATGGCTAGATTGTGTCATTGAAAACTTGTATCCACAAACTCATGTAAACTACACCTTAAGTTTCAAATATAATAGATATCTTTGATTTCTAAATTTACATAGATGGTTGAACATCAAAGTTCTAATAATGAACCCAGCTAGCATATAGATGATTTCTACTCAATTATGGTTGCAAAGAGATGCACATGTGAACCAATCTGATTGTTATGCAGGTATGTGTGATGATTTGTCAACTCTAATACTAAAAGGTTGCATACTAGAATCTTTATTTAATCATACATTCTCCTTATATTCTAGCAAAACCCTCTATTAGTTTAACCATACATCCTCCTTATATGATCGCCTCAACATGTATATACATTGCTGTAGTTCTTATAGATAAGGAAACAACTACTTGGTTTGGAGAAATCAAAGTTGATATGAATGTGATAAAGAACATAGCAATGGTAATTTTAGATATATATGATACCTGTAAGAAAGTTCAAGATGACTAGATGGTCATTTCTGCTATGGCCAGGCTGACATTGAGACAATAATATACCCCTACCATCTGTAGAGATAATATGCAGTTGGTTGAAACTCTTGAGAAGAACCTATGGAAATACTTTAGACTCCAAATTCTATCAAAGCCATAGATTTTATTATATCTATGACCTCTTCATTAGGTCACTATCATCATGTATCACATGCAGTTTTGCAAAATGCATGTGTAACATCAACGACTGCAAATCTCAGTTATAACTCCTGCATTTTTTTATGGATACTCAAGACATAATGCACTACAATAGTATAAACTACAACTTCTTGTACCAACATCCCTACAAGTAGAGGATCCAAGGTCATGAAGATTCCAGTGATGATACATTTGATTACACTTCCCCGGTTCACTATTTTATGATTTATTGGGCAAGTAAATGGGTTCATTATAGCCTGAATTTTATGCAAGCTCGATGTGCAGATTTTGGTGGCCATTTGAATACAATGTATCATTGTGATCATCACTGACTCTCAACTTACCTTTAAATCTATGTCAAAAATGATGTACAACCATTCCCTTTGTTCCAACAGTTCAAGTACACCATAGTGTGTAGTGGTGTTGGTGTTGTAAGTTTGTGACTAGTAGGAAATGGTAGATATCATATGGATTCTGATCAATTGTACAGACTCATGAAGAGAGAAATTAGAGAAGGGAAGAATGTGACAAGTCCACATTAGATTTATGATATGCATTGCAGAAAGTTAGAGAGGAAGATTGTGTAGAAATCAATCTCAAAGCTCAGGCTCATTTTTGACAGAACAAGGAGTAGGAGGAAGGTGATGCAAAGACTCATGATGTTAAGGAGAACTGTGACATCAATTAGCTTCAATTAGAACTATGTCTTTTTTATTGATACTCAAGAAATAGGTTTCTTTGTATGAACTAAACTCCATTGAGTTCAAAAAAATCTCAGAAACTAAAAACATGAAAACTTGCATCTCATACCACCTGAGTATATCTCAGAAACTGACATTTTTGGGTATAGCATCCTAGAACATTGAAGCATCTTCCATCTTGTTTTGATGTGGAGACATGTACATATCATTAAAATTGATCTGGAAAGTTGGCTGGGATCCTGAGGTAGTCATCCCCTGCTCTCCTCTTCTGAGAATATTCTCCTCTCCTCAAAATGTGAAAATTTACACCAAAAAAGATCCAGTTGAATTTTACATTACAAGAGTTTGATATTAGACATGATAACAATCTCACCTCCTATCTGGTGTTGTTCATCCACATTATGAAATCTGCATCTGGTGGCATCATAACACATTTCTCAGTAGCACTTGAAAGCATATCATTGTTCAGTAGCGCTTGAAAATGTATCATCATCCATGGAGACCAAAAACTTGCTCCTCTTCAATCCCAATCTCCCTAAGCATAGGTCAAGATTGGCATTCCCAACACTCTGTCGAAATTTCTATTAAACTAAGAAGATTACACCCATGAGACTATAGCCAAAATAATCACCACAAATCAAAACAACGCAATGAAATCTGTAATAGTTTAGTTCAAAACAAGCTCAAAACTGAAGATATTGTGGAACCATAAAAGTGCACATACAACAATAATTTAATCAGCTTGTAGATAGAATTTTATCTTCCTTATACTCTACATATTCAGTAATAGTTTAGTATAGTGAATATCCAGTAATATAATCCCATCACTGACCTGCAACCAAGCAATCTTATTCAACACTTTTTTACAAGCACAAGGTGCAGATGCTAAAATGCACAACCCAGACAGGCTAACATAAGCCACAAACCCAAAGCAAGGCACAATCCCCTCTATTTACTGATTCACAAAAGATGTACAATCCTTTGTTTACTGACAGTGGCAGAAGCTGGCCAATCAGTATTACTGTCCTGTACAGCCTCATTAGTGACAATGAAATCTTCATGAGAAGTTCTTAAAAAATAAGTCGATAACTGAGAAGACATGACATATATATACTTCAATAGATGTGTCGACTTCAAGATAGAAACTTATAAGAGCAACCTAGTCAATGAGTGAGGTGATGACGATGCTCCAAGTGCTACTACATCATAATATCATTGGGCGAGAAAGACCAAAGAACATACCAATTTGTTGGAGCCTATGTACTTGCCACAAGCTTTAGCTTTGCATCGTCCAACTAAAAACAATATTTGTCATCCTCCATCTCCAATCCCTTACTTATGGTATCAAAGGTCCTATAGACCAGCATAAAGTGAAAATCTAATCAATCAAGTTGAAAATGTGATAGATGCAAAGTATCAATGTGTGTTGCTCCTTACTTGCTTCGTTGATGTGAATTCGAAAGGAGAAATAAGCACCAAATCTATCAATTGGTATGTCTGATCTTGTTCAAGTAAGCCAAACACAAGCAATGGTTTAACAAGGCCAAAATCTGTGATAGAATAAATGAAAGTGTAGTAATTATTAGCTCACTAATATACATGTAGCCACATAAAATGTGAACATATATTACATATTTGTTATTTGTACATCTACATCATGATTCTAGTGTAAACAAACATTTTCCAGCTTCTAACCTTCAGATGTGGTTCCTTGCCTACATCAGCTTTTCCCTTGATACATACCAGAATAGATTGGTCTCTAGTAGGCTATTGTAATAGGTTGTTTGTTCCAGTAGCTCAAGCTACTACTGATTTATGTCCTTGTAAAGGATAGAATGTGATTCCCACTCTATTTTGCAACGTATGTATCAATAAAATATTTACCAATTAGGAACGTAAGGTATACTAATGTGAGGTATGAGTTTAAGAAGATGAAATATAATTTGACTATGTAACAGGAGCAGTCATATATGAGGTACGAGTTTAAGAATATGACAAATAATTTGACTTCTTAAATGGAGTAGCCAGAAACAAACTGAAATGTTCGGGGGAATTAAACATAAAAACATAAAAGCATACATTCATACACCTTCAAAATTTCTTCCTCTTATGATATCCTTAGTGAAGCATCTAGCCACCTACCTCACTCCCGTACACATTTGTACCATATGGATGAAAAAGGGAACACATTTTTAATATACAAGCACCACTTCCATTTACAATTTCATAAATAGAGGATACTAAAAGACCTCATCAAGCATAAAAGCACACCAAGGGTTGTGCACAATCAGGAACAATGTTCCTTCATAGTCTAGGAACAAACCTATCCATTTGCCTTTCATAAAGGCAATTAGTTTCTCAAAATCAGTAACAACATATGGGTATTCCGGCTGTTAAAATAGCAGACAGGACCAATTAGAGACCAAACATTAAGAGGTAGGTGAAATGTAAATTTAACAATGTTATTCTCACCTAGTAAAATGTTCTATGTACATATTCTTATGTGTACAATGTAAATCTAACAACATCAATTATTGATAAACTTTTAATTCTTTGCAGTGCCACATTTGTAAGTATCTAGAAAACTGGTCTACCTACTTAAAATTGTGATATGTAAGTATCCAGTATGCTAAATCATATAGTTTCCAATATTTATAGACTACCCAACAAACTAATCTGACCCTTGTTTACACATCAAACATATAATTCTGGATGTTAGTATTTTTAAACTGCATATACAGAAATCGTCATGTGTGTAACAGTAAGGCCAATATTATAATATACAAGGCATAGAATCATCATAATTGAAGAATACCATGTTGAACAAGATCTATATAATCACCCTACAGTCTTCTAAGACTATCTCACATGGACACCAACTACATCTAAAAGGCATGGTATACCAATAGCAAACTGGAATTCAGTGAATAGCTCGTTTCCTTGTAAAGATAAGATGTTTAACTCAGATTCTGTAAATGGATAGCCACTCAAATTCCTTTCATTTAGTTGTTGTTTCCTATTCTTCTAATGCAATACAAATCATACCATAAACAACTTCACACAAACTACTAGAAAAATATAAATTATATGCCAACATCATATTCTCGTGTTCATGTGAGACATGTTTTTAATAAATGCAACTTCTTATCCATTTCCCTATCAAGTTTTATTTCTAGCAATCCAACATATAATGGACTGGTGGCATGAGTGCATATAACATTTCACTCTGATCCTAATTGTTGATTAGTTTTTGATAAGAAGTTGGACTGGAACCATCTAGATCCTTGATCTCAGTGGCAGTAGATGGGATCTAGTAGTGAGAAATCTACCAACAAAACCCAGATAGAAAGCATGGGAACTTCTAGAATTAGTTATCCTAGTTTTGGACATACATGTCACAAGGATATACAATGATATTTGGTGAAGAAGAACACATATGGGATAGTTGTAGTTGATGTTCATGATGATATGGCTACCTTCAACTTCTGCAACACCTATCCTAAATTCTGTAATTGGCTGCTTGCAATTCAATTTTCATTGTCTCCATCAGCCAAGTGTTTTTCATATCATTTTTCCTACATGTGTATTCTAAACACAATAAACTTGTAGGTTGAATGATAAACCTTAAGTTAACAAATCTGATTTCATATCCATAAGCATCACATTTTTCATGCATTGTGGACCTAATTCCACTACCTAAATATGTATCAAATCTGATTTCGTATGTAGATTTTTGAATAGTGGAATCCCAAGGAAACAATACTCACAGAAAAGTCCTCAAATCCATCCTAAACAATGATACTTTTAGTAGTTAATGAAGTCAAAGGTAAGAATACAACATTCATAATTATAAAATTATGGCACCTTCTTGTTACCCTCACCACTCAGGATAGTAAGTTGAACTCTTACACCATAGGCAACATGAAACAATAGCAACTGGGTGGATGCTCTTACAAAGCTCCTTCCCATTGAAGAAGTCCTGAAATAACTATTGTACCTTGGGAATATAGAGCTCCTTCCCAGTACAATCTGCATCATAATCATGTTGGTCATGTGCCTCTTCAGCCGTATCAATGTTCCCAAGCCTCCTTTCTAGATTTTCTACAAGCATACTCCATGCAATTCACTTTCTCTGTTGTAAAATATACATATTACTTAGCCTAACCTATTCTCTAATAATCAAATTTATGACAAATTATCTACATCAGTATGATGATACTCAGTTTATAGTGAAGTTGGTCTTTATATGCCAACTTGAGGAACTTTTTCATGCTAGAATGACCATCGATTTGGCACCTCATATGATAAAGAAAAAGCAAAGAAATAATAATTGCTTGCTTAATATTCCTCAGCCAGAGATGACACCCTCTCTGGCCCACCCTCATAATCACCATTGCAGAAATCCTTCCACCTCCCCTCCCCCATAACTGGTGTCCACCCACCACACACCCGACTCCACCCTATCTGCTCCCTTTTCCCATGAATCTTGGAGGGACCAGAAGATTGTAACCCTAAAGAAATATTGAGCGGTGGGTAGTGAGGGCACATAAGGAGCATGAAAGGAGTAAAGTGGTACATCAGCAACAAAGTGCCCCCTACATGTAGCTAACAAGTTAAGTTTTGGATAAATAAGACCTAACTTAATGATAGGTAGGGTGTTGATATGTGAATCTAGATAGACTGGGAGACATCTGAAGTTGGGGTGATTGTCCCTTGCCTAAAGGGAATGTGGGGCATGTTCAAGTTGATAGACATCATGAAATTAGCTGCTATGGCCTACGGGTGATGAAAGTTGCTTCATACAACAGAATTGATGTGCTCCTATTTTATTCAGGAACAATGACCAGAGAATAATCAAAGAAAGAGACATGTGTCGAGTAGGAAGCTCAGAACAGAGGATCAGAGAGGCACAAGTCTGTTATGTGTCATAATTCTTTGAAGCACATATTCCATAGGTGCACAAGTTGAAGATGAACTCTCTCCTAAGATCTTATTATCGGAAATAGAAAATAAACACATAAACAAGTCCACCGCCCTAACCCATTTAATAACATACATAGAATAGTCAACAGAAAGAGGACATATGTATCAAGTTTTCAGTTAATAGATGAGATTTTTCAAAAGACGGTCAACAATAGCACCTATTTTTCTTACATCTATTCAAATAAAAGTAAAATAAGACATAATAATTTAATTGTAAGATATACAAAATAATAGGGGAGAATCAAAATGAATCTATAGCTAATGAAATAAGAGTTTGTATTTTGCATCCTTTAGTGACGTGAGTAATGAAGTTTGAATATGTCTTATATGTTTTACCACCTAGAATCTAGCTATACTCAACTATCAAAGCAGCTGGTCCTACTCCGTCACAACCTTACTTGAGAGAGAGAGAGAATAGTGCCTCCATTTGTGTGTGGGTGGCCTCTACCCCTTGGTTTCGTGAAAGGATGCCAAGCCCCTACATATATTAGGATTAGTTATCAAGGTGCCCACCTAGGCGTTAGGGAAGGCACCTCAAAGTAGGCGCCCAGCCTATTAAGTGCATTAAGTGGCGTCTAAAGCCTTTTAGACCCAAATTAAGCCATTTAAAGGCTAATTTAGCATGAATTGAGTTTAGATCTGGTCAAATTAGATCACCTTGAGTCATGTAATGGTTGAAATATGGTCTGATTGAGGCTAACTTCATGTAAAATTTTGGCAATTACGTCTGATCTGGGGGAAAATAGGTCTAATTTGGGAAAATTAGGTTTGATATGTGCTCTGACCATACGTGGATCCAACTCCACGATGAGTTGGTTGGGGGTTGCAGGGGGGCAGTGGCCCCTTACTTGGGGGTTCGGGGGGTTTCTTACTAGCGGTCCGGGGGCCAGTTGTCGACGGAGTAGTAGAGGGTTGACGAAAGGGCGACGACAGCGGCGGCAGCGGTAGCAACATGCAGCGATGGCGGCCTCGGGCCAGTTGTCGACGAAGTAGTGGATGGACGACCAAAGGGCGGCAGTGGCAGTGGCAGAGGAAGCAATAGGCAGTGACTGCGGAGGTAGTAGGCTACGACGGTAGTGGATAGAGGCTACGATGACAGTGGACAGAGGCAATGGCCGGTGGACGAGGGTGGCTGCCGTAGACAGAAGGAGTGGTTGTAGTGGTAGCAGTGGTAGGCAGCAGACAAGGGGGGTGGCAGTGGTGGCGGCGGCGGGTATGGTTGGAACGGATTGGGACGAAGAACGATGGCTAGGTAGGACCTAACCCTAATGTTTTTAGGGTTAGACTCTGATACCACTTAATGTAAAACTACATGCTAACTTAAGCTAAATGAAGTAATGGCTAAAAGATAATTTGTATTCATCAATTGTGTCCCTACATGGACGCAAATAGAGCCTTTATATAGGCTTTTAAAAGAAAGACTAAGGGGGCGTAGCCAATGTGGGACTAAACCACTTGACTTTACAAAAGCTCAAAAATGAGAAATAAAGGAAAAATAAAATAAAGCTTGCTAATGAAACCTAACTAGTGATACAACTCCATCTATGATCATAAGTGCGTAAAGGTGGGGGCATCACCATGGTTTTAGAAAGAAGTATGCGGTGTACAGGTAGAGAGGGTACAAAATAGAGTATATGTAGTATGCGGGAGTATATGCCGGTATGCGTGCGGTATTACATTTTTTAATAAATTATTTAATATAGCATAAAACTATATATTAAGCATACAAATTATATACATAGTTTGTAGAACAAAAATTATTCTATATTTTCAGTGCCAATATGAATTTAGATGAATGGTATATTGAAATATTTATATATATGACGCATGTAGCATATTTGATGTGTATTTGTATTATCCACAAATATATGCATATTGACATGTAATAATGAGTGTTTAGTTTATTTTGTAGTTGAGCTCAAATCTATTTGGCACATTACTGTTTGGACTCCTAGTCTATTGGGCTTTTGTTGTGTCCTCTACTATATACAAGAGGGGTTTAACCATCTAATAATACAACACATATAAGGGAATATCTTATTATCTCGTTTCTTTACAATAGTTTTCACTAGTCTCCCATCCCCTTACACTTCATGCCCACTGATTGAGACCTTGGTAGGAGTGCGACCATTGAGCACAATAGGAAAAGGAAACCAATGGTCTTTTGTGATTTCTTTCATATTTCATTAATATAATAAATGTGGGAAAATATATCATGAGATAAGTATTGGAAGAAACACAAAAAAAACATAATGGAAATGAATTAGTAGCAGCCCAATAACATCTCTGCTAATATTGATAATCCTTAATCTACATCAATACTAGCACATTAGACTATATGGTGGTTATGAAGATATATTATAGTCCTATTAGTCCCTTATTGTATTTACATCTTATCTTGTTACTTACCTTGTCCTCTCTCTTTTTTAGTTTAAATCATGTACCCAGGGTTTGCACTCTTTCCCCTACCCGTGGAAATAAGCTTACACTCATCCAATACAAAGAATAAAAGTTTTTCTCTCTAAATGGTATCAAATCAAATACCGTAGGCCCCCTTCGCATATCCTAGACATAAAACCTCTTTTTTCTCCTCTAAATTTGAGATCTGTGCAGCTTTGTGACGGCATAACAAGATAGCAAGGTCATGAGTAGGTCCAGTATTGAGATGGAATATAGGGTCGCAGCGCATGCCATCTCAGCAATGTGGGTGAAAGCTCTTCTATGAGTGTTACAAATTTGGAACCACTATTCCTATGCTCGGGCTATCAGATAATGAATTGATTTTTCTCAATACTAGCTACCTAGTCATTAACTAAAGAACACCTTAAGAGAGAAGGTTCCGATGAGAAATGAAGTTAGTGCTCTCCTTCCATCTTTTTTTATTTTATTGGTTCAAATGGAATGAAACATCACTCCCTGTTTGATAAAATGAAGAGGACTCTTTCCTATTTTCATGACTAGAAAATTGTACCTATACAAACATGATCGGCATATCGATCTGTAACAGTGTTTCATCTCACACTTTGCCATTCATACCCTGCAACACATAAAAAATAGCACTTTCATGGAGAATTGAGAATAATTGCATGGTAATACAAGAACTATAGGGATGAATTTTACAAACTATGTAGGTTACAATAAGGGAAATTTTATGGTATATCATTGCCATTCTTCAAAACAAGAATAGCTCTGTATTGAGGCCCATTGACTAGATGACCAGAGGGGAATTTTGTGATCAACACATAACAGTTTTGATGACCCATTTAAAAGCCTAGATGATGGATATTTTACCATTTTTTGTTATACGGGCAATTTATGATATCCATTAATCATTATATGTTACATATATGCATGGATATATATTTCACCATTTTGTTTGGATGATAATAGTCACACCAAAAAAATGATATGCATGGAACAGTCAAATTTCTATAAAAGTCACTCTGGCATATATATTATGAATGTCGATCAGTTTGTGCCCTAGTGGCAAAGCAGAGAGCCACATTTCAATTAAATTCCAACTGCTAAAATACATGACTCCCGATTAACAGCTTGTTATAGTGTCCAACTTCCATCACAGAAGTCAAGCGCAATATTGTACACAATAGCTAAATGTACGCCTTCATGGAAGTAACAATGGAGGCCACAAAATAATTTTAAACAAATGGATTTTATCTCTGTAGCATGTTCTTAGGGATCTTACAACGAAGTACCACTAATTACCTATCACAAGTTAACTAGTGGGACCTGTCCAAAAGATAAATATCTATAAGCAGAGCCAAATTTCTCGTAAGATGATATATTTATAATTTAGACGAGATATGGTGACCAAATTTACACATTGCGCCACCATAAAAGAAGTAACAAAAAAGGAGAAATATCTTGAATGGATAACCCAAACAAATAATCACAGTGTCATTAACTTATTCTTCAAGGGCTACCATACAGCTTACTCTACACATAAAAGTATCATACAAAAAGAGTAACATTAATCAAATTTAAGACAACTTAGTGATATCTGAAAGCAAAAGGTATGTGTATTACCTTGAACCCATTGACATTCCTACAAGTATCAAAGGATGCCCTCAGATGTTATGCCTAATTTTAGGAAATCAACGAGGGTGTAAAAGGTGCAAGGAAGAAGTTTCCATATGAAACAGAACCTCTAAAGCCTGTGAGTCTGGATGAAGATCAAACCAAACAAAAGCACATGTGAGTTGACAAGCAGAATAGGTTCCGGACAGACCCACCGTGAGTTTGACACATGGAACCATGACATGGTAGTCACAGTCAGTACTCACAGTGATGGTGGTGAATGTGATTCTTTGACCTGAAATCACTACACTCAACACATGTCGTTGGGTACACTTTGACATCATCAAACGCAGTCCTGAAACATGGGTTGTTGTAAAGGTGATGATTGGGTGGCTTTGACACATGGGGATTTTGAGGGGTGAGTGATAGATATGGGATTTGTCCCTCCTGAGGGAGTTTGATATCCATGGCCACTTGATGAGTAGGATTGAGATAGGCGTGCGCACACATGTTTGAATCAGTATGTGATATTCTTGTCATACATATCTCCTTCAATCTACTCTGAGATCAAGAAAGTGAATGAACGTTGACAGAACGCCTGGTCCATGCCTCGAGTTCATTCGGGATATCAGTGACAAAGGAATTATACATTCACTGTAACACCATTCACAGATTGTAGGATTTAAAGTTGTTCTCCAACTTTCTATTTCACTTGGGTAGAAATGATGTGTGACTAGGCACCACTCATTGCTTGTGAAGTCATAAGTGTTATGGACTTTCACTGCCAACATGAAAAAGGACATGCAGGGTCACACACATAGGATTTAACCTGGAAGAGGAGTTTTGTTCACATACTATGTTTATATTGATTACTAAAGGAGCTTAGTAGTTCAATTAAACACTCAATTGATTGATAACTCAAAATCATAGTATTCAAGGTGTTGGATCGATTGATTAGAGTATCGGATTGATTGAAACTGCAATTGACATTTTCTGCACAATTTGCACTCCCAACTGATCGACTCATGTGATGAACCGATCGGCTGAGTTGGGTGAACCGGTCGGTTCAGTTTGTGAACCGATCGGCTCATGCAAAGGTGAAATGACCGGTTCAAGAGTTGAACCGATTGGTTCAACTGGCGCAACCGAGCGAGTTGGGAAAGTAAGATTGGTGAGAAAAGTTTCTTTTCGTTTCACTTTCCCAATGTGATTGGGAAAATGATTGGGAATAGGTACCAATTGGAAACAAAAGAAGGAAAGCCAATTTGAGTCAGATCAGGACCGTGAACCGATCGGTTCAGGGTACCAACCGATCGGTTGGGGACCCCAAACGATCAGCTCAGGTCCAGCCGATCGGCTCAACAGCCCAACCGACCGTTTCAAGTGTTGAAATGATCGGTTCAGGTGACGCTGTTGGTTGTTTTTTGTGGAAAATTCTCAAACCCTTCTACTCCTGCTTTAGTCCCGCATTTCCCAGGATAGAGAACCCTATCCCATGACCCTCCTATATATATAGGGGTATTGGGGGCTTCTCCGAACACAAATCAGTGCAACCAATTGCTCTGCAAATTTGTCATTCTCTCTGGTTTTGGTAACCGAGAGAGAGCCCGAGAAAGTGCTTCCCGCAAAGGGAGGTGCAGCAAGGGAAGGACAAATGCAGTTGCAACTGGTGGAAAGAGAGTGTGTGGGTGACTATTACGCCTACAGAAGGGTTTGACTCCTTCCACTTCCTTGTGGGACAAGGAGTGTGGAGTTCCAGGTGGTCCGTGTGGACTACTTCAGAGGCGGGAGGTTTCTGCCGCTCAGGAGAACACTGTCAATCCCGACAGTCCCGGTGAGAGGAGGAGTTCTCAGTCCCAGTGTGACCAGGAGCTGAACAGACACCGTCCAAGATCAGAGGCGAAGACCGCACTAGCTGTGATGTATTGTCACTGAGCTAGCCTTGGGACAAGGCATGATTCCACAAACCTATGTTTCCTATTGTGTAGACGTTGACGCGTTTCCTTGGTTTGGGTTCCGGGGAGGAGAAATTTTTGTTTCCGCTGCCTTCTTTACCTCCCCTAAAACCCAACAGTGGTATCAGAGCCACATCAACCGCTCTATACTTTAGGATTATCGATATGATCGATTTTGGTTTGTCGCCTTTATTTATTGCATACGATGCGAATAATATTGGCTTTATTCATGTACAATCTTAAATCCACAAATCCCAAATATTATATATATGATATGTAATATTAATGCACTTGATACGCGTCGCCCTTAAACGAGTTTTGTGGTGGATGTAGCGTGGTTATGGCCAATAAACCCTATATGTGTATGGTTGTGTGTGGTTTTCTTGCATCTCGGTCTGCGCACTGATCCCTTCTCCTATTCCTGATGTAACTTGAAATAATTCGAGATTCTTTCCTATCTTTGCTCCCCCCGAATGTAACTCGGGGTTTCCCTTTTAAGCAATGTAATATTAGGATAGATTTTATTTCCTGTTATGTCGAAGAACGGCGGACACCTGACGATAGCTGAAACGATCGGTTCAAGGAGTGAACCGATCGGTTGGCGTTCCAGACGGTCGGTTCAAGGAGTGAACCGATCGGGTTGATGCTCGGTTTGAGGAGAGAGACGAGCAGGTGGTGGCTAGGAGGAGATGCACGACGACCAGGCAAACCGATCGATTGGAGGAGCCAACCGATCGGCTGGTGGTACCCAGACGACCGACCAGAGAGAGCAGATCATTCATATGATGAGTTGATCAACTTGGATGGCAAGACAGAGAGTTCTTCTTGTACAGGTTGCATGTGATGTAGACCTAGATGACCGTGATTCCTCTTGGCTCGAGGAATCACATTAGGATGGCCATAATCATTGCTTTTATCATTTTGCATGTTTTCTATGGGATATAGCATGTATATGATACATACTATGTATTGTGCTGATTGGATATGTATATGTATATAAACGAAATCCCTCATTAAATATTAAGTTTTAGATGCCTTCCAAATGCGACACACGTGAAAAGCTTGATCGACCAAGTGTGGGCATGTCCAAGTGTGGTGCACCGTCTATCTCATGGAAGCATGAAGGATGAATGTGTGGGTCTGCCCTAGCAGGGTGCATATTCATCGTGTTTGCTTTGGGTCAAACTTAACAAGGTGACCTAGATAGGGTCTAGTGCCTTGAGGCATGGAGATGATCATGGCAAGGAGTTGCATATGACATCTTATCAAGAGTTGCATATGATGCAATTGGCAAGAGTTGCCTACCTGGAAGATCTATGTTGTGGGTGACAGCCCTAGCTGGTCCATGACTTAGAGGATTTCAGGATCTTGCCCACTAGAAGGTTGTACGCTGCAATCTTCTGAATTGATGGTGAGGGCTATCAATTTGAATTAAAATAGTGGGAGCGATAATTAATTGAAGGCCTAATTTTATCGTCAACTTTTCAAATCAATCAAATAAGTCAAAAAGAGTTTTGGACTAAAATTGAATATATTTCCTTTTGTTAAAATAAATGGTTAATCAACAATAATCACTTTATTTGTGATCGGTCTTTAAGACCAACAACAAATGGGAATAATTCCATGACTGGTTAGGATGATGAGAAGTGTTCTCAATCAAAGAGCAAAAGCTCTAGTCCTAGTTATACCAGAACCAGATGAACTCGATCCCACCACATCAATGGCTGAATGTATGCTTATGGAAGCATACCGAGGATGACATTGATGAGGAGTGCTTGATGTTGTATTCTCTAAACTATGAGTTGCAGAGACAATATGAGACATATGATGTCTCAAGGATACTGTCCTAGTATGTCATGACATAAGGAGATCCAGTAAGGTATTCACACACTCAATGTGATTGGGTATGTGGAAAACCTGACTAAGAAGGATTCCCTCTTAGCCAAGAGTTGGCTATTGGTATGATACTGCAAATTTTGTGATAATCATACAATTCATGATAAACTACAACATGAACAACTTTGACGAGCGTTGACAGAGTTGTTGGACATGTTGAGGATAGTAGAGGCAATTATGAAGAAAGACAAACCCTAATGTTTGATACGCTCAATGAAGGGTAAGTCTTAAGGGTAAGGGCAAGGGCAAAGCTAAGAAATGTTCTGATGCTAGCCAGCAGCCCAAGCCATCTTCAGCCTCAAGGCACATGGGAAAGGGTGTATGAGGGAATTGACCTCGATATCTGGAAGAACAAAAGAAGGTGAAGGAGGGGATAGAGATCTCCACCTAAGGTATCATGAAATGAACCACTTCTGGGGTATATGATACCAAGATGAAGATCTGACATATATGATATGTATGATCTACAAAGAAGTGATGGCCTTTGTGAAAGGACCAACAAAGAAGTACTCATCATTGGAGCAAGTGTTTCTGCCATAGATAGGAGTATCTTTCAGTTTATTTCATCCTAAAGGGAACGAAATAGAGTTGAGAACTGCTATTTCAATTTGCCAATAGAAACACTTTATTGTTGCATCTTGTTGAGACAAGGATGGCTATCAATATAGTTGATGTTTCAAAGATATGATCTTTATGGAAATGCCTTGTTTATCTTGTGATACTTGGTATGCATAAGATAAAATGATACCTAAAAGTTATTGATAACTCAAACAATCAAATTAGCATCAATCATGTGAAATTCATTTCTAGTTTCCATATGATGGATAAATCTAGACTCTTTTAGTTAGAGAACCAATAAGAGACATGAATGTCTTGGACATGATTAATCAATCTTCACTAATGGTAGTGGGAGAATGATTATCCTATTAGGTATAATACATGTGATGTATTTACATACCTATTGGAGCGAATGCTAATACTTCAAATGATATTTAGAGAAATACCAATACGAATATCTTGAAGTGTTCAAGATTATCATAGATGAAGTATGAATTTGGTAAAGTGTTAATTCTTGATGAGATCAAATAATGAAATACTTGGACCAAATGTTTGAGATCCTTATGAGTGATTATGATAGTGTATCATAGTGAACTCATGATTAACGCATGGTGATGTCTAAATCAAAAGGGAATCATGCTCTAAGGAGTTAGAGAATGATTATCAAATAACTGAATTCTTCTTATATAAAGAAAACCCCACACTAATAAAGGAAATTAAGAATCACAAAGGTTGTGAGTTCTTATATCCTTGACAGATACACCTCAATTATCTATGCGATAAGTTGGTCATGTGATGAGCCAACTATCTAGATGAATATGAGGAACCCAATTTTGAGTTATGGTTTATGACCATTACATCCTAAATGACTTCCATGTGAACCATAAGGTGTGACCTTGATGGTAGCACCCATTGGATGGGAATCCATAAGTGCAAATCAGTCTTAAGTGTTAAGACACATGGATAACATTAAAGAAGGATGATGCTTGTTGATTGCAACTTAATGACTAAGACATTTGGCATATGCATACTAAAACTGCATTCCTATGAGGAATAAAACAAGGATGTGTACGTGACACAACCTATAAGGTTTATGAATCCACTAATGCTAATGAAGTCTATAAGTTACAATGGACCAATCAATGTGATTGATTGAGTACAAGCAACTCAAAATTAGATCTTTATTTTGATAATATAGTCAAAGGATTTGACTGATATGCCAAAGATAAAGAAGGGATCTGTGATTTAGTGGGAGCGTATTCACATTCCACATGTTGATGTGAAATGGAAATGTTCTAGAATGGAAATCCAAAAGTGGAAATTATCTTTAGGGAAGATAGAGACATTTCCTATATGATAGGAACAGAGATCTATGAGATAGTTCTCGAAAATCTCTTGACCTGGAAAAGAGAGAGCATACATTGGCAATCTGTACTGAAGGGTTCAGTGTGCACAGATTCTGTGGGAGAAAACTTGTCCATGTTACATGGAGTTAGTACCTCAAGGCCAAGTGTCCAATTCTTGTGAAGAATAGGAGCACTAAGAATGGATATGGATCTATCATGTATGTGATCATCCCATTACCTTGCATGTATTGACATGGAAAGAATAAAATGCATTTATCATCTTGTATGTAGGACATGACAGAATGATATGCTCATCCTGATAACTCGTATGTGGAACATGATGAGTGGATGTCTGTCTACTTCCATTAAGGGTTACTGGAAAACCATTAAAACTTGATAAGTACTTGGGAAGTACTAGTTCTATGGAGATAAGGAAGAGTTTGATGTAAAGAGTTACATTGATGCGAACTTCTGAAAAGGACAGAAAATTAATCACAAAATATATATAGGATATATAAAAGTGAAAGTTTGTTGATAATTGGAAGTGTTCCAATAAACCCATTTAAAAGGAAATGTCGAGTATCTGTGTGTTAGAGAACAACAGTGGATACTATATGGATCTAGAAGTTCATGAAATGAACTTATAGATATTCCGGTCATTGATGACAAGTATGGAATCCTTGATCATGCAATGTGGCTAAAGGTTAGCAAAGGAATATTGGATCGCATATTATGGCAGCTCCATCTCATACGTGTGACGTACAGCGAAGAGATGTGAGACATGCAATTTATACTGACTTTAGCAAGGTGTTGCCATTACTCACTATGTTGGCACAAGAGCACAGTAACATGTGGGACATGTTTGAAGATCACTATGAATATGATTCAAGGGTGGTTGGCTCGCAGTGCAAGTGGGAGTCTGTTGGTATGTATGCCCTGAGAGCCAATCATGGGATGATTGGTGGGATACATTAAGATTGATTTGATAAACATCAAAGGCAAGCTTCCAATTCTTTCTTGTTCAGTCATATGAGATAGTGATAGAACAAATTGAATGTCTAGAGATAGACAGTACTCAATGACGTATGCTTTCAGGTTCATGACCTGAATGATTAGATCATACGGATGCTAAGAGTTTGTACATTCTTGTTATGTCCCTAGTAGGATGTCATTGTGGAAGGTAGATAGATAGCAATGACACACAAGACTATGTGGTGTTGGTTGATGACAGAATCTCATTAGTCATGATATAGAGATATCAAACCAAACACATAGGTACTTGTTAGAGAACAAGTGTACCGGATAGACCCACCGTGAGTTTGACACATGGAACCATGACATGGTAGTCACAGTCAGTACTCAAAGTGATGGTGGTGAATGTGATTCTTTGACCTGAAATCACTACACTCAACACATGTCGTTGGGTACACTTTGACATCATCAAACGCAGTCCTGAAACATGGGTTGTTATAAAGGTGATGGTTGGGTGGCTTTGACACATGGGGCTTTTGAGGGGTGAGTGATAGATATGGGATTTGTCCCTCCTGAGGGAGTTTGATATCCATGGCCACTTGATGAGTAGGATTGAGATAGGCGTGCGCACGCATGTGTGAATCAGTATGTGATATTGATGTCATACATATCTCCTTCAATCTACTCTGAGATCAAGAAAGTGAATGAACATTGAAAGGATGACTGGTCCATGCCTTGAGTTCATTCGGGATATCAGTGACAAAGGAATTATACATTCCCTGTAACACCATTCATAGATTGTAGGATTGAAAGTTGTTCTCCAACTTTCTATTTCACTTGGGTAGCAATGATGTGTGACTAGGCACCGCTCATTGCTTGTGAAGTCATAAGTGTTATGGACTTTCACTGCCAACGTGAAAAAGGACCTGTAGGGTCACACACATAGGATTTAACCTGGAAGAGGAGTTTCGTCCACAAACTATGTTTACATTGATTACTAAAGGAGTTTAGTAGTTCAATTAAACACTCAATTTATTGATAGCTCAAAATCATAGTATTCAAGGTGTTGGATCGATTGATTAGAGTATCAGATTGATTGAAACGACAATTGGCATTTTTTGCACAATCTACACTCCCAACCGATCGGCTCATGTGATGAACCGATCGGCTAAGCTGGGTGAACCGATCGGTTCAACTGGCGCAACCAAGCGAGTTGGGAAAGTAAGATTGGTGAGAAAATTTTCTTTTCGTTTCACTTTCCCAATGTGATTGGGAAAAGGATTGGGAATAGGTACCGATTGGAAACAAAAAAAGGAAAGTCAATTTGAGTCGGATCAGGAATGTGAACCGATCGCTTCAGGGTACCAACCGATCGGTTGGGGACCCCAAATGATCGGCTCAGGTCCAGCCGATCGGCTCAACAGCCCAACCGACCGTTTCAAGTGTTGAAACGATCGGTTCAGGTGACGCAGTTGATTGTTTTTTGTGGAAAATTCTCGAACCCTTCTACTCCTGCTTTAGTCCCGCATTGCCCAGGATAGATAACCCTATCCCATGACCCTCCTATATATAGGGGTATTGGGGGCTTCTCTGAACACAACTCAGTGCAACCAGTTGCTCTACTCATATAGGAGAAGAAGAACTAAGGATGTCTAAATCACACGAAGAACATGCTGCTAAGAGTAGTGTTGCTGCACCGGGAAATGGTGCAAGAGACCAGGACATGGAGGAACCTGTACCTGAATAGCCTCAGTTCAACCGAGCTGATATGGGGAACCCAGTCATCTAGGATATGTTCCGGCAGTTTATGGCAGCTATGACCCACATGACAGATAGAATGCCAGTACCTGCACCTAGGGCACAACCCCATGATGAAAGACATGGTGCCGGCAAGACTTTTGAAAGGTTGAAGAGGGTAGGGGCCTTAGAGTAAGCTGGTACAGCCGATCCAGCAGATGCTGACCTATGGTTGACCGAGTTGGAGAAAGCCTTCAGGATCATCATGATTCCTGATGATGAGAGGGTCAGACATGTTGTATATCTCCTCAACGGGAGTGTTGGTCACTGGTGGACCATTGAAGAGGGCAAAAGACCTGGAGTCGTGATTGGATGGGATGAATTCAGGCGTGAATTTGTCACTAGATACTTTCCCAAGACGTATCTAGATGAGAAGATCTCTCAATTTGAGAGAATTAAATAAGGACCTATGAACATTGGTGAGTATGAGGCTAGGTTCATGGAGTTGTTGCGGTTTTGTCTGCACATGGCATCTAATGATGAGGAGAGAATTCATCATTTTGAGAAAGGGCTAAATGCTGAATTAACCACTCTGCTGTCTGCTCTGGAGAACTGGAAGAGGTTTGCAACTTTTGTGGAGTCTGTAAGACGTATAGAGAGGTCTATAATTGAGAAGCGACACACCAAGAGTAAGAAGGAATAACCCCAGTTTCAAGGATAGAGTGTTGGGATTTTTAAGAAACTGAGGTATTCTGTGCCTACACCACCAAGGTTTAATACCCAGATGCAGTGCATGTCAAATAGGGGTAGAAATCATAGTTTACCACCAAAGGGAGCTCACAGCTCAGCCTCTATGTTAGTAACAGGACCACCCAGACCACCAAGAGGGAATATAACCTGTTATAGATGTGGAAAAGAAGGTCATGTGGTGAGGGATTGTCCTGAGAAAGTCAGGAGTGTGACCCAACAACTGAGGCAGAGTCAGCATGGCTCTTAGAGGCAACAACCTGACAATGGTGCTAGAGGGTGTGGACCAGCGTCCCAAGCCAGTTCTTAGACATCCCATAACTGAGCACAAGGTCAACAATAAGTGACAACTAGGTTCTATGCTATGAACCAGCCTGAAGCAGTAATCAACCCTCGGGTTGTGACATGTCAGATGGAAATGCATTATTCTGATATGTCTTTATCCTACTTTGTATCTATGTTAATAGATCTGGGTGCTACACACTCTTTTATCACTTGAGAAGTGATTGATGACTGCAATATGATTCTTAGTCGTAGAATAGATAGCTTGTTGTTAGAGACACCTTTGATGGGATCTATAGTATTGTGGGAAGTGTGTTCTCCTTGCAATCTTTTCATATCTGATCACCGCATTCAAGTGGATCTTATACCACTTGAGATGTAGGGTTTTGATATAATCCTTGTGATGGACACCTTAGAGAAGTATAAGGTTGTCTTGGATTGTAGTTCCAAGCAAGCTATGTTCACAGATGGTGGTGACACACGGATCTTTCAGGGAGATAGAAATATTCTTACAACATGTCTTGTGTCAGCCATGGTAGCTGAGAGGCTGATGAGACAAGGTTGCCTTGCATTCTTAGCCCATGTGGTTGATACCACAATGGAAAGCCCTCATCCTTCTGAAGTTCTGGTAGTCAGGGAATTTGGAGATGTATTTCTTGAAGAACTTCCAGGTCTTCCGCCGCCTCGAGAGATTGATTTTGAAATAAATTTAATCCCGGGCACGCAACCAATAGCACAAATGCCGTATAGGATGGCGCCTGCTGAAATGGCAAAGCTCAAGAAGCAATTGCAAGAGTTGTGTGAGAAGGGTTTTATCCGACCGAGTACTTCACCCTGGGGTGCTCCAGTCCTTTTTGTTAAGAAAAAGGATGGGTCGATGTGGTTATGCATTGACTATAGATAGTTAAACAAAGTCACCATAAAGAATAAGTATCCTCTACCAAGGATTGATGACTTGTTTGACCAGTTGCGTGGTGCAACAGTCTTTTCTAAAATAGATCTAAGGTCAGGATATCATCAATTACGTATCAAGGAAGGTGACATACCTAAGTCTGCCTTTAGGATAAGGTATGGTCACTATGAGTTTACAGTTATGTCATTTGGACTAACTAATGCACCATCTGCATTTATGGAACTCATGAATAGAATCTTTCGACCTTTTTTGGATCAATATGTTGTCGTCTTTATAGATGACATTTTGATATATAGTAGAGATGCTCAACAACATGAGCAGTATCTTCACCAAGCTCTGACTTTGCTAAAGGAGCATAAGTTATATGCTAATTTTAGCAAATGTGAGTTTTGGTTGCAAGAAGTTTCCTTTCTTGGACACGTAATATCTGCTTCAGGTATTCGTGTTGATCCTAAGAAGGTAGAATCTATCCTACAATGGGAACAACCGAAGACACCGACAAAGATAAGAAGTTTCCTAGGACTGACTGGCTATTATAGGAGGTTCATTAAGAACTTCAGTTCAATAGCCTTACCCCTGACTAAGTTGACTAGGAAGGAAATTCCTTTTGTCTGGAATGACAAATGTCAATAGTCTTTCCAGTTGCTGAAGGAAAGGTTAACATGTGCACCTGTGCTGGTGCTACCTGAGCAAGGAAAGGGGTACATAGTCTTTTGTGATGCATCTAAGAATGGCTTAGGATGTGTATTGATGCAGGATAAGCAAGTGATTTATTTTGCTTCTCGATAGCTTAGGAAACGTGAGGAGAATTATCCGAAACACGATCTAGAGTTAGCTGTTGTGGTCCATGCCATGAAGATCTAGAGACAATATCTCAATGGAGAAACATTCTAGATTTTCACAGACCATAAGAACCTAAAGTATATCTTTTCTCAGCATGAACTAAACATGAGGCAACGCCGCTGGATGAAATTAATCAAGGACTACGATTGTACAATTGATTATCATCTAGGGAAAGCCAATGTGGTTGCTGATGCACTAAGTAGGAAATCAGCAGCACCAGCTCTAGATAAAGCATAGCTAAACTCCTTAGTGTGCTCTAAGAGGGATATGTTTATATCCTTGAGGCAAGACAATGTACAATTTAAAGTGTCATTGCTAGCCAGGTTGTTGGCTGAGTGCACATAAAACCAACTCTGAGACAGTAGATTAAAGAAGCACAGCAGACTAATTCTATGATTCAGCAGATCAGATCAGAATATGGTAATGAGAAGCGAGATGGCTTCCATGATTCTGATGATAAGGTAGTCTGTTACCATGATAGGATGGTAGTACCTGATGTTGACAACTTAAGAAAGTTAGTCCTGGAGGAAGCTCATTCTTCAATGTATGCTATGCATACAAAGAGCACCAAGATGTATCAAAACTTAAAAGATATGTATTGGTGGCCTGGTTTGAAGAAGGGTGTTGCTGAGTTTGTTATGCGGTGTCCGGTATGTCAGAAGGTTGAAGTTGAACATCAAAAGCCCACAGGAACAATGCAACCCCTGCCTATACCACAGTGGAAGTGGGATCATGTCACTATGGACTTTGTGGTTGGCTTACCTAGAACACCCAAAAGTCATGATTCTATTTGGGTGATAGTTGATAGGTTGACAAAGAAAACACATTTCTTACCTGTCAAAACAACCTATACAGCTGAGAAGCTTGCACAAATCTACATAGATTAGATAGTGCGTTTACATGGGGTCCCAGTTACAATAGTTTATGATAGAGGTACTCAATTTATGAGTAATTTTTGGGAACGACTTCATAAAGCTTTGGGAACTCAGCTGAAGTTTAGTACAGCCTTTCATCCTCAGACAGATGGATAGTCAGAGAGGACAATACAAACCTTGGAGGACTTTCTTAGGGCATGTGTCCTTCAGTTTGTGGGGAGTTGGGATCTACATTTGAGCTTGATAGAGTTTGCTTATAATAACAACTATCTTCACAACATTGACATGGCACCATATGAGGCTTTGTATGGTAGACGTTGTAGATCTCCCCTATGTTGGTATGAAGCTAGTGAATATCAACTTTTGGGTCCTGAGTTGGTTCAACAAACAACTGAGAAGATTAAGATCATACAACAACAATTGAAAATAGCCCGGAATAGACAGAAATCCTATGCTGACAAGCATCGTAGACCCTTAGAATTCCAAGTCGGAGATAGGGTGTACCTCAAGGTTTCACCTTGGAAAGGTATCCTGAGATTTGGAAAGAAAGGGAAGTTAGCTCTGACATTTATGGGGCCTTATCTAATCATTTAGAGGATGGGAAAGGTAGCCTATAAGCTAGAGTTACCACCTGAGTTGCATATATTGCACCCAATGTTTCATATCTCTATGTTGAGGAAGTGTCATCCTGACACTAAGTTAGTTGTACAACCTGTGGAGGTAGAACTAAATGATGATATATCTTATGTTGAAGGACCTGTGTTGATTCATGACAGAAGGATCAAGAAGCTAAAAAAGAAAGACATTAGTCTTGTAAAAGTCCTCTGGAATCACCGTGGCAATGAAGAAGCTATGTGGGAACTGGAGGATGAGATGAGAAGGAAATGTCCTACTCTTTTCTCTTAATGTTCGTTGATGTTGATGATTTCGGGGACGAAATCATTGTAAGGGGTGGATAAACTTGTAACATCCCTGAACTGGGTTATAAAGTAACCCTAGGTGTTTTGCACAATGACATTAATTATATGCATGCTTTTGTCTTTGAAAAGTAATTAGGGCTCAAGAGGAATTATATTACAATTTTAGTCCTATTTAAATATTGTTGAAATCAATATTTTGCCTATTTTGGACGAAAGTGCAAATTACCCAAGTTGAGGGGTTTAATTTCAATTTGTGCATGATAATATGTTCCTCATGTGTTGAAGCATCATGAGAGTGAAGATGATGTAGAGGTATGGCTTGTGATAGCCTGAATTCCAAGGAAAGTCTAATAAATCAATGTTTGTGCATGAAAACCTAGTTTTGGTGTAATGTTAAAAAAACCCAAAACCTAGGGTGCAATATGTAATTTACCACTTCAATAAGGTCCCTAATGTTTCTTGGCATCAAGTGGAGCAAATAAATTGAGAGGGGCGCCTCATTTGATTTAAGTTGGAGGAGAGAAAATCTTGATATTAAAATAATCAAGATTTAAGCATAATGGATATATTAATGCAAATATAAATAAAATAATTCTAGGGCCTTCAACCAAAATTAATTTGGAGGAATCCAGATGTATGATTGAACTTCCTTGAGCTTGCAAGGATCAAACATATCTTAAGGAGGTGAAATTCCACTCACCTTATTATAAGGAAAAGAATTCCCACTCAAAAAGATATATTACTATTATAATGGATTAAGGTGCTTATTTTATTTTTCCTTAATCCATGGATAATGGAAGGGAGTTTGGTGGGTTTGAGTTGCCTTTGTATGCAAGAAAACAAAGGAGGAAGAGGTGGTACCATTTTTGGAATTGATTGAATTTTAATTAAACATTTTCTCTTTCATCAATTTTCTTATATAAGAGCCTTTTCCAACCCACCTAAGGATCTTTTTCGATTCCTTTCTTTCCCTTGCTTGCAAAATCGACCAAGAAGTCTAAGGACAGCAGGTAGAACGTCCCCAACCTGTTGGTAAGCCTTTGACCTGCGTTCTTCTTTATTTCATGGTGAAAATCATAAAACGATACACGATTTCTTCATTTCTTCACTCCATCTTCAACCCTAGCCAATCCTTTCATTCCAAAAGCTTGAGAAATGACCTTGGGAAGTTTCTAGAGCTTCAATCACCATTGGAGCCGTGAATCTTGGAGCTTGGGATCAGATTTGAATGTGGGTTATATAACTTTAACCCTTAATCTTTGTCATTGGATTCAATTTCTACTTGCAATTGATTTAATTGTCATTATTGCAATAGCCTTGCTTAATTGATGGAGTTGCCATGGAAAATGGCAGTAGTTATGTGAGTTTTAAAGGTTGTAGATGATAACCTGTTCATAATCACACACCTTAATCAAAGAACAATAGCAAACGGTCTTGGACTTTTGGTCCAAATGGTTTCACCAAACCGTTTGAGACCAAACGGTTTGCAAAATTGTTTGGTGAAGTTGGACTCCAAACCGCATGGTTGAGTTGACCATTTGGTTTAGCTGACCATTTGAGGTCTAAACTTAATCAAAGGTTGGATGATGATCCAATGGATTCAATTGATGGATCCAATATGTGTACGATCCTTCAAGCGGAAACCCTAATTGAATTGATTGGAGAAACCCTTGATTGGTCCTAATGATTTCAAGGCTTTTTGGGGAAAACGGTCTTGAGACCGTTTGAGCCCAAACGGTTTCAAAACCATTTGATGGATTGAAGGTTGATCCTTGACTCATGGATGATGATCTAATGGTTTAGATTGATGAACCCTTCAATTGAAAAATTGATGATCAATTCAATGGTGCAATTGGAAATCGATTTGATGGGGAAATGACCTAGTGAGCCCTTACGGTTCTGGGACTGATTTGGTCCAAACGGTATTGAGACCGTTTGTGACCAAACGGTCTTGAAACTATTTGGGGCCAAACAGTTTCAAAACCGTTTGGGGGTCAAACGGTTTCAAAACTATTTGGTGGCAAACGCTTTCAAAACCGTTTGGTGGCAAACGGTTTCAAAACCGTTTGGTGATGTAACCTCAAGACCGCATGGAGGTTGTTAGTAGTTCAATCATTAGTATATTAAAGGCAATGATAGTCCTAATTATCCAATGATGATTTGTAGTGTTAATCAATAAGGTACAAGGGTTGAAACCCTAAAACTACCTATGTGATTAGTGTTAATCAAGGATGAAACCCTAATTGCTAATAAGAGCAATGATTTGGTACGCTATGTTATTCATAGTTGTATGAACTTAATTAAGGGTTGATATGACTTAATCAAGTTGAGAGTTATGATAACATAGAGTTGTTACATGAGTATGATTCATGTGGTGATTTAGGGTATGATCCTTAAGTGAATAGATCATGAAACCCAAATCGACAAGGTTGATGAACCTTTACCCTAATCCAGGGCAATTTATAATTGAAACCCTAATCCAAGATATGGATGTAGTCCTAATTCAGGGTGATGATGTGTATGGACTTAATTAAGATTAATGTGATCCAAAACCCTAATTGGGATGAATAGTAAACCCTAATTATGGGTAATGGAACATGAAACCCTAATTGGGATGAGTAGTAAACCCTAATTGTGGATTATTGAATGTAAATCCTTTTCTAGGGTGAAAATTATGTGAAACCCTAATTATAGATGGTTTCATGAGAAACCCTGATGTTTGATGTGCTGTGGGGCTCAATCCAGGGTAATGCTATCTTTTTCCTAATGAACCCTGATCTTGGGCAATATGGTGATAAACCATATCTATAATGTGGTAATGGGATGATTATCCTTAAGTGACATGAAATGGGAAACCCTAACCCTAGTGAGGGAATAGTGGTGTTACCCATGAATAGTGAATTCATATTTGTTGTGCATGGTTCTGTTATGCAATTGATATCACTATTATCATCTATGCTAACCATGCAGGTATGTTGAAATGATGATCATGGCCAGGTATGAGCTATGATGATTAATTCACTATTGTGATTGTACCTAGAGTGTCATAATATACCTTGTTTCCTGGTAAGAGGTAACAAGAGAGTTAATGGACGTCAAGTACCATGTGTAATCTTGTAATAGCAAGTATCATGTTTGCCTTGGTCAATTGACCTGAAGGTGATGGTTACCTGGAAAAGTGGTAACAATGCTAAATGATGAATCAAGGGTTTAATTACCCAGAGCCATATAATTATGATGATGAAATTATGAAGGGATGAGAATTCCCAGCTTTGAAATAAGGGACTGAATCCCCAATGCCTTTTTATGATTGTTAAGTTATTGATGAAAATAGTACATGATTCTTTATAGCATTGTCATAGTAAGTTTTGTTTGAGAACTTGCCTGATGCTAAAAGAATATAAAAATGTACTTAATTAATCAAATGAAATTTATTCATGTAGTGCTCTGACCATAGATCCATCATCATCAGTAGTTGGTGATGGTGAAATAGGTTTTCTATGGAATTCCTAGAATTCGCATATTTTGAATATGTGGGGGTAAATGGGCGAAAATATCCTTACGTCTAGGTAAAGAGATTGAGGATAGGTAAATACTAAGCCTCTCAATCCTTCATGTGTCGGGATAGATGTATCATAAATCTCCCGATGGTTGGGATGGATGTATCATTAATCTCTCAATGTTATTTTATGTCGGGTCGATGGAGATAAACATTAATGCTCTCGATCACCAATGCGAGTGCAGTTGACACTGTAACTCTATAGCGAGGTTCCAGTATACCCTGGAAAGCTATTTGAGCAGTCAACACAGTCTTGTTTGTAGTCCTGTGCTGACCAGGATGTGGGAGGGCATGGGAATCCGACTCTTCCATTGACCTATTTATGGTACCGATTTTGATTCTAGAAATGGTCGATTGGAGTATGAGCGGTATACCTCATCTCCTCAGAGCTTAAATCTATCTGTAAAATATAATCAGTCGTGTAGCGTGTTTGCATAAGATTGAAATACGAGAAACACTGATTGTTCATATACTTATTAGCATACCCTTGATACAAGAATGTAAATATGTTCCTTTAATTCATATTGATTATGAGACATGCTGCTTAACCAAGTTATTGTTGTAATAATGCATAAGAATGTTGCTATAGTCTACATAGATGTGATTCACATGTTAATGGTTTACATTATTCCATTATTCAGTTTATTTCTATTAAACTACAATGACAATGTTTTGGCAAGTAGTTATATCTCCCGCTGGGGAAATTTTTATAATTGTCTCACCCTTGTGGGATCCAATATTTTTAGGAAGACGCAGACTTCACAGTAGAAACTCTTCTGTAGGAGAAGAGCAGCAGCAGGAGACACAGGGACAGTGGTGATCCAATAAGGTGGAGACATTGGCTGTCTAGTTTTGTGTAGATAGTCCTATAGTCGTCTCTGTACTCTCGGGTCCTAGGAGTTAGTGTTTTGATACTTCGATCTGAGATTTTTTGCATGTATGCCTTGAGGAGAAATGATGCATGTAATGTATATGTGAACCAGGATGTAATGTTTTACTTTGGTTCTAAATGAAAGAGTTTTCCTGTGAATGGATCTCTTGATAAATGGTTTTAATTTTTAGTGATTTTTAGTAATCCGCTGTAAATAATATGCTTCCTCATTAGTTAATATTGTTTAATGAGTTGTATGCCACACTTAACATGCAAGTTATTCTGACAATGGATTGTCAAAATTATTCATGTTGTAGTTTATGACAAACTAGCTGTATGACTCTAGTATTGATTGTAAAATCACATATGTGGCCAACTCTTAGCCTAAGGGAAATCCAAATGTTGCAAGGTTCTCTAATTCTCAATCAACTTGTGAGTGTGGGGACCTACTGGATTTTCTTTATTCATATTCCACTTGAACAATGCCTTTCAGACATCATATCTCTCTTGTCTTGCCTGGTCTTGGTACATGTCCTTTAGATGTGTAACCCTCTCAATAGCATCCACGTTCTCATGTGTTCTTTACAACTCATAGTTCATGGATCACAACATCATTCTCTTGACATCCATGACATATTTATAATGCTTCTTGTGAAAATCCATGTTTTCCTTAGGTGCGGTGGGAGTAGGTTCATCTGGCTCTGGTGTCTCCAGGACATAGAGCTTGCTCTTTTGAGTGAGAAATGATTCTCAGCACCCAAAATCGATAATGGAAGTTATTCCCATTCAACTTGTCCTTCACAAGGACTGATCACAAAGAAAATGTATTTATGTTTACCATTATATTCTATAAAATAAATGTTGTAATTTGTGTCAAATATTTTGATTTGATTTGATAATATTGACAATATTAATTAGGCCTTTAATCAATTATAGCTCCCACTATTTTATTCAAATTGATAGACCTTTCTATGAATATGGAAGATTGTAGTATACAGCCTTCTAGTGAGCCAAGATCCATATTTCATCAAATCATGAGTCAGCTTTGGCTGATCATCCACAACATGACTATGTAGGTAGACAATGTTAACAATTTCATGTCATGCAACTTTTGGATATATGGTGTGCACAACTCCTTGTCACAATCACAATATGGTGTGCACAACTCCTTTTAAGCCTGTCCCAAAAGCCAAAATGAAAGAATATGTACCCTGCTTTGTAAGATCTACATATCTACCACCACACTTTCAAGTGATGGATGACTCAAACACTTTTGTTTTACCTACATTTGGTTGGTCAAGATTTTTATTTGTGTCGCTTGAGGAAAGCATCTTAGGCTTAATATTTATTAAGGGATTTATATAAATACTTATACATATCCAATCACCACATACTTATAGTACATATCATATACATGCTATATCCACAAACGTAACATGCAATTTTAAAACACTAGTGATGGTTATGGCCATACTATTGTAATTCCTTGGAACAGGGTACCACCTAAGGTCTACATCAGATGTAGCAACCTGTTGTTCATGAAGCTCTATGCTCAAACCAATCCAGGTTGATTGATTTAACTCTTAAACTGATCAATTAGCCTCCAGGTTTGTCAGTTGGTCTCTCAGGCCAGTCATATGGTCTCCAGTCTAAGCGATGTCTGGACACCTCAATACGATCGGTTGGGTCACCAACCGATCGTTCAACTCCTCTTGTCATTTGGTCTCCTCAATCTTCCAGTCGACCTATTCATCTTTTGAGATGGTCTCTTGGTTTGAAGTATAACATATTATTTGCCATAACAGAAAGGAAACTATCCTAATCCTATCTAACAAATTAATTGTAAATGTCAACTTGTCATAACCACCAGGCTCAAATGCTATTAATGTAAGCTGTTTGGAGACATGTATATATTTTCGTCTAATCCAAGAATGCATGTCTTTTCGTCTTTTCTCGAGTGATAAATTACACTTCATGTAGCGCAAGCGAGTGGTATCAACACGATCATGATTGTGTTCAACAAAAAATGCACTGATAAACCATTGAGATGAGTACTTGTCAAGTTTGAATCAGATCATGAATTTGCATCCACATTTTTTTCACAAAATGTCTATGCTTCTTGGATAACTTCTCATGTAGGTCACCAACTTCATCACAAATAGGGATAAAAGAACCTTTAGATCCCTTAGAATGACTAAGATGACATTGTTTATCACAACCAAATCTTTAAGAAGCAAACACTACTACAGAAACAACATTCAGTGTCGCTTTTCTGGGCATCGGTTATTTAGGAAAACCGACGCCTATAACATTCAACGTCGGTCATCTAGGTCATCCGACGTCTGTAGCCAAGACACGGGTACCGCTTGTATTAAGCGTCGGTTTTTTTGGTAAAAAACCGACGCCTAAAACAGCCGCGAAATCCAATTTTTGAGCAAAAAAAATATGTCACATACGGCATCGGTTATTTACCTAAAACCCGACGCCTATATAAGATGAAAATTTGCGCGAAAATTTACAGCTTAGGTGTCGGTTATCCTTAGATAACCGACGCCGATAGTGGTTCCCGCCAATTTATTTAGGGCAAATTTTATCTAATTGGACGTCGGTTTTGTAATAGGAACCGACGCTGAAGACCTTAGGCGTCGGCTTTGTTAGATACCCGACGCTCTTTACGAACTTATTAGACGCATGATCGATCGACTTTAGGTCCCCTTTCCTGTTTCATTGTCTTCATCGCCCGCGCTTGCTACTGCTCACCGACGCCGCTGCCCGCCACCCTCCGCTACCGTCGCCCGACCCTCCGCTGCTGCTGTTGCTTGTGCGCCGCCGCCGCTTCCTGCTCCTTCTGCTGCCGGTGTCGCCACCGCCTGCCTGCTCCTTCTCCGCCGCCTTCCTGCCCGCCGCCGCCTGCCGCTCCCTGCTCGCCGGTGTCACTGCCGCTACCTGCCTGACTTGTGCAGGTGGTCCTGGAGCTCTCCGGTGTCACCGCCGCCCACTGCCTCTCCTCCGCCGCATCTCCGCCTGACGACCCCCGCGTCTCCGCCGCTGCTGCCACTGCCCTACGCCGCTGCCGCCTCCACTGCCTACATCGCCGCCTCCACTGCTCAACGTCGCCGCCTCCACTGCTCTTCTTCCTTAACGGAGCTCGCTACCGACAGAGCTACTCCTCTTCTTCCTCCACGAGCTCGCTACTTACAGGTACGATTTTACTCTGTTATAGGATCCTTCAATGTGTGTTCTTTATAAGGTCAGATTGGTTTATGAGTTGTTGGTCAATCATTTGGTTATGAGTTTTTATACCTAGTTACACAGCTCATTTTTGCTTCAATCATATTCATCATGTTGTTGTTTTTTATTGCAATTTGGTTCATTTTGTCATTTATATTTGCTTGTAATTTTTCAAAGGAGAACGGTTTGTACAATAAATCCTAGTAGATTTGGATTTGGTTCTGATTCTAATTCTAATTTTTCTTTGACCTTGCCCTGAAAGTTGTTCATGTTCTTCTGATAAGTTGTATTGTGGGTGAACCTAGATGACCGACCTCAAAGATAGACCTTCA
The DNA here is from genome assembly GCA_963693085.1 of Alisma plantago-aquatica. Lineage (NCBI taxonomy): Eukaryota > Viridiplantae > Streptophyta > Magnoliopsida > Alismatales > Alismataceae > Alisma > Alisma plantago-aquatica. The sequence continues at coordinate 567,483,257 of OY856412.1, forward strand.
ACTCAAATTTGTTCATGTTCTTCAACTCAAATTTCACAATGTTAATCCTGGGACAAATGACCAACTTCCTTGTTCATTGGCTCATATGGTAGCCAAGGACTGCAAAGATGGACCTTCATCATCCTAAGATGGGGGGTTATGATGGTTATGAACTTCTAATTTGTGCATATATTTGTCATACATTTGTGCTTGCATATATGAACAAATCTTTTGCTTGCATATATTTGTCATATCTATTATTGTGTTTGTTGGCCTAGAAACCCGTCCAAGATTTACTCATTAGGAGTAAATCTTGGATAGTCCCCGGTTTGGGACTGTTCTTGAACACCTAATCTCACTTAGGATGTAAGTGTATAATGTGTATTGGGTTTTTGAGAAACTTTCAGTAGCATTTCCCTGTTTGTTCTCTAAGTACATATGTACTTAGAGAACAGCGGGGAAATGCTGCCGAAATTTTCTTGAAAACCAATTACGCATTATACACTTACTAGTGAGATTAGGTGTTCAAGGATGGGATAGGTGGTACACATTTATTATATATAAGAATGACATCAAATGTGTTTGTTGGCCTAGAAACCCGTCCAAGATTGACTCATTAGGAGTAAATCTTGGATAGTCCCCGGTTTGGGACTGTTCTTGAACACCTAATCTCACTTAGGATGTAAGTGTATAATGTGTATTGGGTTTTCGAGAAAATTTTGGTAGCATTTCCCCGTTTGTTCTCTAAGTACATATGTACTTAGAGAACAGCGGGGAAATGCTGCTGAAATTTTCTCGAAAACCCAATACACATTATACACTTACTAGTGAGATTAGGTGTTCAAGGATGGGATAGGTGGTACACATTTATTATATATAAGAATGACATCACATGTGTTTGTTGGCCTAGAATGTGAACAATCATTGTTTTTTATATTACTTGTACATTGGTATAAATTAGAATGAACAATCACTAAATTATATACTGTTTGTATGGAATCCGGCTTCATTGTAGATATCTATTATTGTTGGCCTAGAAACCCATCCAAGATTGACTCATTAGGAGTAAATCTTGGATAGTCCCCGGTTTGGGACTGTTCTTGAACACCTAATCTCACTTAGGATGTAAGTGTATAATGTGTATTGGGTTTTCGAGAAAATTTTGGTAGCATTTCCCCGTTTGTTCTCTAAGTACATATGTACTTAGAGAACAGCGGGGAAATGCTGCCGAAATTTTCTCGAAAACCCAATACACATTATACACTTACTAGTGAGATTAGGTGTTCAAGGATGGGATAGGTGGTACACATTTATTATATATAAGAATGACATCACATGTGTTTGTTGGCCTAGAATGTGAACAATCATTGTTTTTTATATTACTTGTACATTGGTATAAATTAGAATGAACAATCACTAAATTATATACTGTTTGTATGGAATCCGGCTTCATTGTAGATATCTATTATTGTTGGCCTAGAAACCCATCCAAGATTGACTCATTAGGAGTAAATCTTGGATAGTCCCCGGTTTGGGACTGTTCTTGAACACCTAATCTCACTTAGGATGTAAGTGTATAATGTGTATTGGGTTTTCGAGAAAATTTTGGTAGCATTTCCCCGTTTGTTCTCTAAGTACATATGTACTTAGAGAACAGCGGGGAAATGCTGCCGAAATTTTCTCGAAAACCCAATACACATTATACACTTACTAGTGAGATTAGGTGTTCAAGGATGGGATAGGTGGTACACATTTATTATATACTAGGGAAATGTTGCCTAATCTTTTCCTAATATATACTTGTTTCCTAATATATACTTGTTTTCTCTGATCATAGAATGGATAGATCATGGATGTCCATTCGTAATCGTTGCACCCCAGAGTTTATATCTGGTCTTGATCAGTTTATTAGATTTGCCGAGGAACATAGGAAAAAACCTACAGATAGGTTCTACTGTCCATGTAGGCATTGCGGTAACAACTTGAAAGTCAACACTGGTGAGGAAATCAAAAGTCATGTCATGTGCAACGGGATTGTACAAGGCTATACAGAATGGCACTGGCATGGAGAGATTTCAAAATCGAAACCAGTAGATGTCGATAGCAGTGCTTGGGTGGAAGAAGAAATTGCCTCTGATGACGTAAATGTGAACGAACCAGTTCCAGCAGACATCGTTGATGCGATGCTGGATAGTTGTAGGGTAGAGCACACCGATCCACCTCCTATCTTTACAAACATTGTGCATGATGCTGAGATATCGTTATACACAGGTTGTGCTAAGTTTACGAAGCTTAGCGCTGTCTTGAGATTGTATAAGTTGAAAGCTAACAATAGATGGAGCGACAAAAGCTTCACTTCATTGTTGACTTTGTTGAAAGAAATGCTTCCTGAAGGAAACGAGCTTCCAATCTCAACATACCAGGTAAAGAAAATGTTGTGCCCAATGGGAATGGAGGCCAAGAAGATACACGCATGCCCGAATGATTGTGTATTATTTCAAAAGGACTATGTAGATTTGAAAGATTGTCCAAAATGTGGTGCGTCACGGTATAAATTGACAACTTCGGGGGAGTCCAAAACTTGTTCTCCTGCCAAGGTGTTGTGGTATCTACCTATAATATCACGGTTTCAACGCTTGTTTGCAAATCCGAAAGATGCGAAGAATTTGAGGTGGCATGCAGATGTTAAGAAAAATAATGATGGGATCCTACGACATGCGTCTGATTCCCCACAGTGGAAGAAGATTGATCTATTGTACCCTAAATTTGGTGAAGAAGATAGGAATCTAAGACTTGGGCTTTGTACAGATGGGATGAATCCGTACGGGACATTGAGCAGCCAACATAGCACTTGGCCAGTCATGCTTGTTATATACAATCTTCCTCCCTGGATGTGTATGAAAAATAAGTACGTTATGTTGTCATTGTTGATATCGGGTCCTAAACAACCCGGAAATGATATCGATGTTTATCTTGAACATTTGATTGATGACTTAAAGAAACTTTGGGCTGAAGGTGTGATGACCTATGATGCTTCAGCAAGAGAGACATTTCGTTTGCACGCTATGTTGTTTTGCACTATTAATGACTTTCCAGCATATGGGAATTTGTCTGGATATAGTGTCAAAGGAGCTAAAGCGTGTCCTATATGTGAAGAAAACACTGATTCAATAAGACTAAAACATGGCGGCAAGACTGTATATCTTGGTCATCGAAGGTTTCTTTCAAAATTCCATCCGTATCGTAGGAAGCGCAAAGCATTCAATGGATGGAATGATGAATGAAGTGCACCTAAACCTATACTAGGGGATGTTGTTTATGAAAGAGTAAAAGACATTGTCAATGAATTTGGTAAGAAATCACAATGTAGTATGGCCACACGGAGTGACAATTCTTCATTCAAGAAGAAGTCAATATTTTGGGATCTTCCTTATTGGAGTTCTTTGACAGTCAGGCATTGTATCGATGTAATGCACGTTGAGAAAAATGTATGTGATAGCATCATTGGTACTCTATTAAATATACCAGGTAAGACTAAAGATGGGATAAAATCCAGACTGGACCTACGTGAAATGGGAATAAGGTCAGAATTAACAGAATTACGTGAAATGGGTAATAAAAGAACATACTTACCTCCCGCTTGTTACACGTTGTCTAGAAAGGAGAAGAAAACTTTTTGTGAATGCTTGGTAAATGTTAAGGTGCCACATGGTTACTCATCCAACATCCGTAGATTGGTATCAATGAAAGATCTGAAATTGATAGGTCTTAAATCTCATGATTGTCACACTCTAATGCAACAAATATTGCCCGTGGCAATTCGATCTATATTGCCGAAGCATGTAAGGTTTGCAATTACCAGACTTTGTTTCTTTTTCAACAGTCTATGCAGCAAAGTTATTGACCCTGATACTCTCGATAATTTGCAAAGAGAAGTGGTTGTTACCCTATGTCAGCTTGAGATGTATTTCCCTCCTTCGTTCTTTGATATCATGGTACATCTTGTTGTCCACTTGACTAGGGAAGTGAAAATGTTGGGACCAGTTTTCTTGCATTGGATGTATCCCTTTGAACGATACATGAGCGTTTTTAAAGGTGATGTTCGAAACCGTTATCGGCCTGAAGGGAGTATTATTGAAGGTTATGTGGCGAGAGAGGTTATAGATTTTTGCAATGACTTTCTCAGTGGTAATGACACTCCTGATAATGACAAGAATATTGAGGAGGGCAAAGGAATTTTGGGATCACGGGTGAAAGTAATCAGCCGTGAGCAGTTGGAACAAGCTCACTTGTATATTTTACACAATATGGATGAAGTGAGTGTTTATATCGAGGAACATACCAATTTCATAAAGAGACAACATCCTCGAGCAAGTTCAATGTGGCTTGCTAGAGAGCATAATAAGACTTTTACTAAGTGGTTTGAAGATAAAGTCTTACATCAACTATCTCAAACACCACATGATATTACAGAAACTATCAAATGCCTCGCCTTTAAACCAAAACCGAATGTTATGTCTTATGAAGGGTTTGACATTAATGGATTCACATATTACACAAAGCGCCAAGATGATAAGAGTGTCGTCCAAAATAGTGGGGTCACTCTTCAAGCGTCGACTATGTACTTTGCAAGTGCAAAGGATAAGAGTCCACGTGAAGCTAAAATGTCATATTACGGTGTCATTGAGGACATTTGGGAGTTTGACTACATAGATTTCAAAATTCCGCTCTTTAAATGTAATTGGGTTGATAACACCAAAGGAGTTATAGTGGATGAATTGGGTTTCACTTTGGTGAACTTTGAAAAGATTGGCGAGAAGGGTGAACCATTCATATTGGCATCACAGGCGAAACAAATATTCTATATCGATGATCCTGCAAATGATAAATGGTTGGTTGTTCTTCATGGTAAAAGACAGTTCATTGAAGATCCTATAGATGAAGAAGAGTACTATGATAAGTATGATGACTCCAGTCCATTCTCAGTTGGGTTGCCAACTCCACAAAATATTGAAGCTAATGATGACTTATATGTGCGCGGAGATCACAATGAAGGATTGTTAATTGATAAAAGATCACAATTTTAGAGACATGTATGTTTATACAAATGCTAAATGTTTGCCTTTTTCTAGTTAATACAAATGCTAAATGTTTGCCTTTTTCTAGTTAATACAAATGCTAAATGTTTGCCTTTTTCTAGTTAATAGAAATGCTAAATGTTTGCCTTTTTAATGACATTTTCAGATGGCTGACCATGATGAGCATGATGTCCATGATGAGCATGAAGTTCATGATGAGCATGCTGTCCATGACGAGCATGGCGAGGATACTAATGTAAGTTCTAAAAACATATCCTGTATTTCTATAAAATTCATTATCTTCTAGTTATGTCATATATCCTATATTTCTATATTGGGCTAAGTTAGTGTGTTTTATTTTTGTCAAATTTTAGGTTGATGCACCTGTACCCACTGAAGCACTGGAGCAACTTGATGCGCAACACCAGACACTTAACAAGAAAAGGGGCATCACTCTGTTGAAGAAGTTATTAGCGCTAATCGGTAGTGGATCTAAATTGGTGGTGGAGTTTGATAATGGAGGAAATCCAATTGGAGTGAACCGCAATAATTTTGTGAACTATCTTGGGTGTACCACTCGGAGCCATTGTGGTGTTAAGTATGACAATTGGCATAAAGTTCCTCAAGGGAAAAAAGACTTGATATGGAAGGATTTATGCGTGAGTTATTATTATTTGCAATTCTATTTTGTAGATTACAAATTCTATTATTTGCAATTCTATTTTGGATACTAGTTAATAACATTTCTATTTTACAGAATCTGTTTGCATTGGATGAGAAGTTGCATCGTAAAAATGTGATGCAACGCGCTGGAAAGATGCTTAGGAATTATAGGACAAATCTGAACAGAGAATACATAAAAGAGGGTGATAAGAAGAAGAAGTCAGCCCTTGAACAATGGAACTTCTTGGACAAAGAAGATTGGGACAATTTTGTTGCTTCAAGAAAATCTGAAGAATTCAAGGTATTAGGTGTCACTCCTAATTTAATTAATATACATTGTATTCACCTGTTTCAAGATTAGCATTTAGTGCTACTAACCAAATCATTAATGTGCATACTAACTAGGCCCTCAGTGACGCACAAAAAGCAAGGCGTGCACTGAATGTGCATGACCACACTATGGGTCCAAAAGGCTATGCAAGCGTTCGCCAAAGACTACAGGCGGAGTCTGCGGCTACTCAGGAGTCTGCTCCTACTCAGGAGTCTGCCACACCCATGCCTCGCCATGATATCTGGATAGCTGGCAGGCAAAACAAGAAGGGTGAAATAAAGAAGCCTGTAACTGCTGAGGCGGCTGCAAAAATGGTAAAATACAACTCTTAGAGAAATCGTTTGAATATTGATTATTTGTGGTGTTAACTTACCAATTTCTGTTTATGGTGATTAGCGGGAGCTGCACGAGCAGAGGAAACAAGGCACGTTCATCCCTCAGGGCACAAGGGATGAATTGACAGTTGCTCTGGGTAACCCAGAGCATCCTGGACGTGTTAGAGGTGCCGACGCTGGTGTTGGCATCAAAGCATTCTTTGGGCCATCCCAGCGCAAACCCAGAGCGGGACTTTCTCAAGAAGAGGTAACCTATTCTTTTTTTAGAATGTTACTGCAAAAGGAAATTCATTAATAAGAAGCTAATGTTTCTTTTATCCATGTATAGGAGAATAAGAGAGTTGAGGATTTAGTTGCTAAGAAGATCAACAATGTAGTTGCTGAGAAGGTCAAGGAAGAATTGTTGCGGTGGCAGGCATCTCAGGCTTCCAATACGCCTATGGCGACCCACTCTTCTCCTGATGCACAGACTGCGAGTAATCCTGGAGACCCATCGCCTAGCACGTCTGCTGTAAGTATTGTTTATGACATTGTAGTTAGTCTTTTCAAGTTGTTATGTTTTCAAGATGATATGTATATATGTATAATATTCTTTACGTAAATTTGTAGGCATTGAAGCCATGCCGCTTAAGAATGCAAGACTACGTTGTTGCAGAGGCGCAGGCTTACCCGTCCCTTCCTGGGGCAATGTTTCACGGGACTCCAATGCCACAGGGCTACGTTCGTGTGAGCCCGATACGTGTGTTACCTGATTGGAGAGAAGCTACATTGCCATATCCCCACCCGGATATTGATAGACTTGCTGATGCAGAAGGCGGGGTGATATTGTGGCCCAAAGCAGATGTCGTCTACACGACTGAAATTGTAAGATAAATTTACATTGATTTAGACTGTTAATGTGTATATATGATGTCAACTGATCTGAAATTATATGTACAGGTTAAAAAGAAGACACCAGGAGCACCTAGGCCTCCACTTCCACTTCCCGCATTACCCGATTGGGTTCCAACTGACCTAACATACCCGTTAGGTCCTGCTTGTAGGGGAATGGCATGTTGGCTACGGGCACATAATGTACATTGCCCTATAATTATTTCTTTAGATGCAGATTATGCAGGTCAATCATACGATAGCTCTTTATTTATACAAGATATTATTGAGCTGTTTATGTATGATTGGCTGAATACATCAATGATAGAGACATGGATAAGGTGAGATCTTGTTTATACATCCATATACCTTGTGTAAGATCCGGTGATCTGGTTTCTTATATATTAATGCATACACCTATATGTTTTGCAGCTACCTAGTCGAAGATCATTGCAAACAATTTGCATTTGATCATGTGGGATTTTTGATTCCATCATTGATTAGTTTGGTAGCTAAAGACCCTGATAATGTTCAACAATACTGTATAGATGCTTTTACAATTTTTGGTCAGCAAAAGAAGACGATAATAATAGCTCCATTCAATGTCAAGTAAGTTTACTTTATTTATAATTTGGACTTAAGAAAATTCCATTTTTATTTTGCATTTTGAGTTATTAATTGTTAACTTCTTACTTCTAGCGGTAGACATTGGGAGTTACTAGTTATTGTCCCCGGGACATTCACTGTTTATTATCTAGATCCTGCGGGGAGTACATTGAACACTAAAATTGGACACGTAATGAGAATGCCATTATTCTGGTGAGAAATATTTCATTTTTATATCCGTTAACATCTTTTATTACATTACTATTTACTTATGCAATTTATTGTGTTATATTAACATGTAGGGGTTTAGATGCATTCAAAAAGGCTGGAGGAACGGTCCCAAGGAAAAAGAACCAGCCAATAAATTGGCAGAACGTACAAGTAAGTTCCCGACTCAAATATATATATTATTGATGTGAATTGTGCTTAGTTGTATTATTTTGTATGTTTCAATTTATAGTGTGCTACACAAGACAATGGATGGGCATGCGCATACTATGTGATGCGATTTATGCAGATGATTATCAAATATGCCGCATTGGACATCGATACCATACATGAGGTATTATATATAGTCTCATTAGTTAGTATGCAATATATCAATCTTATATTATTTTTATATTATTACTTATATATATACATCATTCTCTTTGCAGGTGTTTAAAATTGACAACACTACAGGTAAACATTTAAAAAATATACATGCTCCATATACGATGGAAGCATTAAATGAAGTAAGAGAAGAATGGGCAAAAGCCATACAAGCAGTGGCAAGTGTAAGATATAATTGGGATGTTGATAGCGATAATGAATGATACTATGTAAATGAATATTTCTGAATGTTAATACATGTATTTGAATGTTTCTATATGTGTGTGAATGTGAGAATTGAATTGATGTCTGAATGTATGTACTTGTGTAGAATTTTGCTTGTGACTTTTGCAGGTTTGCGGCATGTTTGTAGGCTGATATCAATGGATGTCGTAAACCTGCAGTTCAGAAAACTGAACTGCAGGTTCTCATCCTGCTGACCAGCCACAGCAGGCCTGCAAACTGATATGAAAAAAAAAAATATATAAATAGGCGTCGGTTATTTATAGAAAACCGTCTGGAAAGACCTACAGCGTCGGTTTTTTCAATAAACCGACGCCTGATGTGGCCAAAGCAGTCCTGGAAATGGCGTCGGATATTCATATCAAACCGACGCCTATTTAACCTATAGGCGTCGGTCTTTTGGTATATAACCGATGCCAAAAGTGTTCGCGCCACAAAAAATGGCGTCATCTAGGGCACTTTATGCGTCGGTTATCTACTAAAAGACTGACGCTATATTCCATAGAGGCGTCGGTTATTTACTAAACAACCGACGCAGAAAGTGCCCTAGATGATGCCGTTTTCTGTGGCGCGAACCCTTTTGGCGTCGGTTATCTACTAAACGACCGACGCCTATAGGTTAAATAGGCGTCGGTTAAAAAACCGACGCCGAAGTGTTCGACCTTTAGCGGCGCCCACATAGGCGTCGGTCGGAAACCGACGCCAAATGGGGTTAAACGACCGACGCCAAAGGCCGTTTCTGTAGTAGTGAAAATTTTGGTTCCTCGTTCATGATGACTGTCATCTTTCCTAATATTAAGCTCAATCATACCAGCTATCTACAGCAAAAGTATATACCATCATCTAAAATTCCAAATTCAATTCCAATTCTAGGGACATCAGATGAGGACAAAATTCACCGTCAATAGATGAGAAAAAATGTCAATTATCATGATCACAATCAATCATAGCATTTCTAGCATCAATATCAAGATTGGGATTTATTATAGAAAGAAGCCTCACTAGCAAAATCTGGATAAACAATCCATAAACATTTGATTAACAATTATAAGAAACATCCATTTTAGATAATAGAAAAGCAATGAGTTGGGTTGGAATAAAATAGCTAGAAAAGACATCTAGTTTATGTACATACTCATCCAACTTCTACAACAAGTAAGTAATTAAATAAGTATAAGCCATATAATCTAAAGATGGAAGTCGATGACACAAAAAGTAATAAATAAATATGTAAGTAGGAATTATGTGTATGAATTAGTAATCCAATTTTTTCTACATGTTGAGTTGTTTTGATAATCCCAAATGTTTTGGTAAAGTTGAAGTGTTGATTGGTGTTTATATCATGATTAAGATCCTTATATTTGATTTCTTTTAAGGAATTTAGTTATATGGTCAAACAGTTGAGTTAGGACATCAAATATGTGCACAAAGTAGCTTGAGTTGTAAGGAAGCTATGGTTAGAATTTGGTAGCTTTTGGGTTCTCCTACAGAGAGATATTTTTGAAGTAGACTAAATGAATAATATATTTGATATATTTTGGATCAATATTTAGAAACATAGCCATTGATCAGGGAGTTGTCACACGCTCTCCCCCAAGGTGAGAGTCACAGATTCACATCATGGCTTCTTGGGCATCGTTAGATGGTTGCTTTGGATGGCTATGGACTTTTTCTTCGACCTTGCGGTTAGAGATGACTGCCATGGCGATCTTCCAAGACTTGATTGTAACATCCCTGACTTGGGTTATGAACTAACCCTAGGTGTTTTGCCTAATTATGTAAATTAGATGCTTGTAATTATCTTTTGGTATGTAATTAAAGCTCCTGAGGAACATATATTTCCTTTTCTGCCCGTTTTGAACCATGTTATAGTATTGTTTTGTAATATAGGGACCTATGTGCAAATTATACATGTATGGATGTTCCTCTAATGATGAGACATCATAAGATTAAAAATGATGAAGTATGATGGATTCTCCAAGCTTGGGCACTTAGATGCAGCTTGTGGAGAAATCTGTGTGTTCTAAACCCAAGTTCTGGAGTAAAGTGCAATTTACCCAAAATGTGGGGTGCAACATATAAAATACACCTTCTAGAGTATATTTTATGACTCTTGGCACGAATTAGAGTAATAATGATAAAGAGGGCGCTTCAATTGAATAATCAAATAAGAAAGGTAACCCTTGTAATTAAATAATCAAGTTGGAAGCATAATAATCCTTTTATATGTGCACCTTAGTAATAAGTTGATCTTCTTTGCCTTTAGCTCTTGGTTTTAGAAGGAGTTTTGTTTAAGAAATAAGGAGGAGGTACGTGCAAAGAAGAAAGGAAGGACCTAGTTGAGAAAAGAGAAACTAATTGTCCTTATGTTGGAAATAACCCCAAAGATATATATACAACTTTCCTTTGCAAACAAAGGAACGTTTCTCTTCTTCTTTCACTTATCATCTTGCTCAAACCGACTAAGGAAGATCCTTTGAGCAGAGGAGAACGACCAAGGAGAAGCTAGGTAAGCTTGGGTCATCATCTTGCACGAATTCATGGAGAAAGTTGGATTATAAGGTTGGTTTTACGGTTTTCTCACTTAGCTTTCTCTTTCTAGCCGATCTTTCCCAACCTTTCCTTGGAGAAACACCCTTGGCCAACCTGTGGATCTCAAGACACCATTAAAGGCTTGAATCTTGGAATCTTGGAGATCTATAAACAACCTTAAGATGGGTTTTATAACTCTAAACCTCTTGCTTTGATTATGCATAGCTTTGTTCTTGTAAATAGTAGTTAGTTCTTCTTCTTCCCCACTCTTCCTTGCACTTTTGCAAGTAAAACCACGAAGTAACCAACCTGACTTGAGGTTGAAGATGATGGGCATGATTTCCTAGGTAACTTTACCAAATGACCTTGGACCATTTGGTCTAAACGGTTTGCAAGACCGTTTGAAACCAAACGGTCTCAAGACCGTTTGATTTCATGTGGTTTGCAAGACCGTTTAGATTCAAATGGTCTCCAAGACCATTTGGAAAGTTTGACCAAGTGAAGACTATTTAGAGGTCTGCTGAACACATGTTGAATTAATCAATTACAAAGAATCATAACCTAATTGCAAACAAATCACAAGTTGAAGGCACTTCAACCCTCTAAACTCTAATCGAGTTCAATTGATGAATTCAAGGACCAATTGTGTTGAAGTTTGGGTTGAGTGACCCAAACGGTCTCAAGACCATTTGGGGGATCAACTAAACAGTCTCAAGACCGTTTGGTGACCACCCAAGACCATTTGGAGGTCTAGGGTTAAGGAAAATTGACCAATTGAAGGTCCAATCACAATAGGTTGTTGAATTAATTGAAAGTGCTGATTTGAGACTTATTTAGGGTTTAACCCTTACCAAATTGACTTATATTTTATGTGGTTTTGGGAAAACGGTCTCAAGACCATTTGGAGGGTGTCCAAATGATCCCATGACCGTTTGGGACAAGTTGGGGCCCAATTGAGTGTCAATTGATGGGCTCAACTTCAATTAAACTCATGTTGATCAATGTTGATGGTTAATCGGTTACAAACCCTAATTGGATTGGTTTCAACACTAATTGGTTATCAATTGAGGGTCAATTGAGTGTTCAAGTGGTTATGGTTAACCCTAATTGACTCAATTGATAAGTGGTTAACATATATGAGGATAAGTGAGGGGTTCAACATTGAAAACCCTAATTGATTGCAAGTGTTGATGCACTTTTTGGGTCCAATCGGTTTTGAGATGTTTGGACCAAACGTTCTCAAGACCGTTTAGGGTCAAACGGTCTTAAGACCGTTTGGGCTCAAATGATCTCAAGGTCGTTTGGATCCAATCGATCTCAAGGTCGTTCAGTTTCATGCGGTTTCAAGGTCGATCAATTTTAAACAGTTTCAAAGTCAACTCTTTCAAACGGTCAACAAGTTGAAATGGTCTCAAGACCGTTTAGATTCAAACGGTCTTGAGGGTGACCAAGTTTATGCGGTCTTGTAGTCAACCTAACCAAACGGTCAACCCTTCCAAACGGTTTCAGGACCGTTTGGAGGTTGAAGTGTGTAATCGTTTGGGGACTTTTAGGGTTGTGATTACTTAATGCTTTGAGGGTATAAACAGTCTCAGGACCGTTTGGGACCAAATGGTCTCAAGACCATTTAGGGTCAAACGGTCTCAAGACCATTTGGGCTCAAATGATCTCAAGGTCGTTTGGATCCAATCGATCTCAAGGTCGTTCAGTTTCATGCGGTTTCAAGGTCGATCAATTTCAAACGGTTTCAAAGTCAACTCTTTCAAACGGTCAACAAGTTGAAATGGTCTCAAGACCATTTAGATTCAAACGGTCTTGAGGGTGACCAAGTTCATGCAGTCTTGTAGTCAACCTAACCAAACGGTCAACCCTTCCAAACTGTCTCAGGACCGTTTGGAGGTTGAAGTGTGTAATCGTTTGGGGACTTTTAGGGTTGTGATTACTTAATGCTTTGAGGGTTTAAATGGTTCAATGGTTGTTTAAATTAAACCCTAATGATACCTAAAGATAATCAGGGATTAAGTAATTAGTAACGTGATCCATGTTATGATTAATGATGAACATTATCACGACACTCATAAAGGGTTCAAGTAGACAACAACCCTTGATCAAGCAAACCCTAATAACCATAGTAGTGATGACTTGACCTATGTTTATCAAAGTTGACTTGACCTAACTCAATCTAGAGTGATGTAATCACCATCTAGTAATGAGAGGAGAGAGAAGGTTCCTAATATGAATAAGAATCAAGTAACCTATCTCCAATATGTAACAATGTACATGATTAGGGTATGATCCATCAAGGTGAGATCATGGAAACCCTAATTATGATGATTAATGAATCTTAATCTAATTGAGGGCATCAACAATGATAATTTTCATACATAATGATGCTATGAGCTCAATTCACTATGAAGTAAATGGTAAACCCTATTTTTAGGGTAATAACAAGTAATGTGAATAGTAAACCCTAATTTAGGGTGATGTGATGAATGGAGTAATGTTGGGTTATACCTTTGAGTATGAAACCCTAATTATAAGTTGTAACATGAGGAACCTTTATGTCTTGAATGCTAAAGGAGTTTAATATTCATATTTGACGTAAATTAATCCTAACTCTAAAAACCAGCCGTGGTAATATGACACAGTTTTGGTGATTGTGTTGCGGCACGACCGTGTACTAAAGCACGATCATGGTCTTTTACTCTTGCACGACCGTGCAAAGAAGCACGGCCATGGTGTCATATAAAGAAATTGGAAAGTTTTGATGTTGTGCTAATACTGTAATATATGCATGCCTTTAATTGTTTTAGCCATGCAGGTTGATAGTATGAGGTGATCATAACCAGATAAGGGTTATGATGTCATATTCATGGATAATATTTATAAGCTTTAAAGAGTAATGATATATGAGAAGTATATACATTGCGTCAATCAAGGTCATGTTATTAGATGACTTGATGCTTATATGCCACTTGGTAGCTAGTGACATGATAATTGGAGGGTTTGAATAACCATGTTCCTGAACCATATGTTGAAATGGTTAAGAATTGATATCCATTTGATAACTTATGTGAGTTAGAATTGATACATCTAGTATTCTTCTTATATAGCAGTGTTTTAATAGTTAAATGCTTAGAAACATGCTTGATGCTAAAAGAATGCTGAAATGTACTTAACTAATCAAGTATAAACATATCATGTAGAGCCCTGATCATAGATCCATCATTGTCAGAAGCTAAATGATGGTGAAACAGGTTTTCCTATGGGAACTCCTGGAGCACATACTTTTGAGTATGTGGGGGTTTATGGATGCGAATATCCTTACGTCCTGATGTAGGAATTGATGTAGGATGTATTTTAATCCATCAATCCTCCATTATGTGTGAATACCGGGGTGATATATCACTAATCTCCCGAAGGAACCTATAATGCCGCATCAATGAGAGATAAACAAGAGATCTTTCGATAGCGAAGAGAGTACAGAATGCCACTGTGACTCTAATAGCGAAGTGCCAGAATACCCTGGTAAGCTATAGTAGCAGAGACATGAGATGTCATGCATGTTGATCCTCACACTAACTGAGGAAGATGAGGTCATAAGAATCCGACTCTTTTGATGACCTGTGTATGATACTGATGCGATTTAGTAATGATCGGTTGGAGTATGAGCGGTATACCTCATCTCCGCAGGGCATAATAATGTTTGTAAAACTTAATCACCCACGTAGCATAACTTCTTAGGTTGAACTACGAGAAACAATGACTGATGTTACCTTGGTTATTAATGTTCTAGTCAAGTAACTAGTATACATGTTCTTCATATTCCTTATTGATATGATTGCTTAAGTAAAAATTGTTTTACTTAATCCTAAGCCTGTTGTTGAATGTTTTAAGTTATCTTGCTTATGTTATTCTTTCATTGCTATAACAAAGTTTCTGGCGGAGAGTTATAACTCTCGCTTGGACAATTATTCAAATTGTCTCACTTTCGTGGAATTTGACTTTTTAGGTGGATGTCGAGGACGGAGGAACCAATCCGAGGGTGGGCAGCATCAGTAGCAACATCACCAAGGACAGCAGTGAATCTCAGGTGGACATACTGGCGGTCAGGTCCTATAGTTAGTATGTCTTATGTCGTCTCTGTACTCTCAGGTCCTAGGAGTCTATAGGTCTGAGGTTTTTGGCTTTAAGCCTCGATATTTTGTATCTGAATGTATATAATCACTCGAGAGGTGATTTCACAATGATGTAAACTGTTTATCTTGTTTCTTATAAAGGAGTTTTATGATCTAAAGATCTCTTCTTAAAAAGTTTTAATTTCTAGTGATTTTTCTTAATTATGTTGCTAACCGAACGCTTCCGCATCAGTTGATCTTGTTTTCTGAAGCAAGACGTCACAAACTAAGTGGTATCAGAGCTCTAGGTTCGCCGAGTCTACAAAGACATAGGACTTAGGATGTCGAGTCTATTCTTAGTGTCTTCCGATATATCTAATATTGTCTTCTGCTCCTCAGGAGAAGAAGATAAGTAAGGATGCCTGGACTACACGAGGAGTATGTGACGGAGAGTAGTGTTGCTGCACCCCGAGAAGGTGCAAGAAACCCAGAGATAAAGCAACCTATACCTAAGCCACCCCAGTTCAATCCAGTTGACATGGGGAATCCAGTTGTCCAGACCATGTTTGGGCATTTTATGACTTCCATGACACACATCACAGATAGGATGCCTATGCCCGCACCTAGGGCACCTACCCAACCTGAAGGACAAGGAATTGGCAAAATGTTCCAATGACTTCACTGAGTCGGAGCAACTGAATACTTTGGAACATCTGATCCCGCAGATGCCGATCTATGTTTAATAGAACTAGAGAAGGCATTTAGAATCCCGAACATCCCAGAAGCTGAGAAAGTTAGACATGCTGTCTATCTTCTCAAAGGGAGTGTTGGTCACTGGTGGGCCATGGAAGAGCAGAAGAGGCCTGGTGTGGAAGTTGCATGGGAAGTCTTTCGACAGGAATTTATCAATAGATATTTCCCTAAGACGTTCCTAGACGAGAAAATCTCTCAGTTTGAGAGGTTAAGGCAAGGTCTGATGAACATTAGTGAATATGAAGCTAAGTTCATGGAGTTGTTGCGGTTTTGTCCGCATATGGCTACTACAGATGAAGAGAGGATCAGACGGTTCGAGAAAGGGTTGAATGCTGAGTTGACTACTCCCGTGTCTGCCCTAGAGAACTAGGAAAGGTTTGCTACCTTCATTGAGTCAGTCTGAAAGATACAGAGGTCCGTAGTAGAGAAGAGACAGACCCAGAACAAGAGATATCCTCAATTCCAGGGATCTTCATCTAGAGACTTCAAGAAACCTAGGTTTTCTGCGCCTACACCACCACCACCTAGACCTAGTGCTCAGACACAGTGGACACCGAGTAGAGGTAGAGGACGAAGCCTACCACTACAAGGAGCTCATATCTCAGCATCTATGTCAGTTACAGGACCACCCAGACCACAACAACTAAATATAAGTTGTTATAACTGTGGAAAAGTATGACATCTGATGAAAGACTGTAGAGCTAGACCGGCAAGTGTAACTCAACCATAGAAGCAGAGTCAGCAAGGATCCCAGAGGAGGCAGTTTCAAGGAGCAGCTAGAGGACGTGGACAAGCGTCCCAAGCTGGATCGTCACCATTGAATCAACCACAGGCAACAACAAGGTTCTATGCAATGAACCCACCTGATGCAGTGATCAACCCTCAGGTTGTGGCAGGTCAGATGGAGTTGTTATATACTGATATGTCTACATTCTGTGTTGTATCTATTTTGATTGACCCGGGTGCTACACACTCCTTTATCACTCGAAGAGTGATTCGTAACTGCAATATGACAGTCAGTCATAGGGCAGATAGCCTATTGCTTGAGACTCCGTTGAGAGGGTCTACTGTGTTGCAGAAGGTATGTTCTCCCTGCATCCTTTTCTTTTCTGATCATCGCATTCAAGTGGATCTTATCCCACTTGAAATGCAAGGATTTGATATAATCCTTGGGATGGATACTTTGGAAAGGTATAGGGTTGTTTTGGATTGTGAATCCAAGAAAGCTGTGTTTGCTGATGAAAGTGGCACATGGATCTTTCAAGGTGAGAGAAAGATTCTACCTACCTGTCTTGTGTCTGCTATGGTTGCTGAGAAGCTGATGAGGCAAGGATGTTGTGCATTCTTGGCCCATGTGGTAGATACTACCATGAATAGTCCTAACCATACTGAAGTTCCTGTAGTCAGGGAATTTGAAGATGTATTTCCTGAAGAACTTCCAAATGTGCCACCGCCTCAGGAGATTGATTTTGAAATCAATTTGATCCCAGATACACAACCTATAGCATAGACATTGTATAGGATGGCGCCTGTTGAGATGGAAGAACTCAAGAAATAGCTTCAAGAGTTGCTTGAGAAGGGTTTTATCCGACCGAGTACTTCACCCTGGGGTGCTCAGGTCATTTTCATTAAAAAGAAGGACGGATCAATGCGGTTATGTATTGATTACAGACAATTAAATAAAGTAACAATAAAGAACAAGTATCCTCTACCGAGGATTG
Source organism: Alisma plantago-aquatica (assembly GCA_963693085.1). Taxonomy (NCBI): domain Eukaryota; kingdom Viridiplantae; phylum Streptophyta; class Magnoliopsida; order Alismatales; family Alismataceae; genus Alisma; species Alisma plantago-aquatica. The sequence goes on from OY856412.1 coordinate 567,501,077, forward strand.
ATGATCTCTTTGACCAGTTGTGTGGTGCAACCGTCTTCTAAACGATAGATCTGAGGTTGGGGTATCATCAACTTTGTATTAAGAATAGTGACATATCCAAGTCTGCCTTTAGGACAAGGTATGGTCACTATGAGTTCATAGTTATGTCGTTAGGACTAACTAATGCACCGACTACATTTATGGAACTCATGAATAGAATATTCTGACCTTTCCTCGATCAGTGTGTTGTTGTCTTCATAGATGACATTCTGATCTATAGTAGAAATGCTCAGCAGCATGAACAACATCTTCGTCACGCTCTAACCTTGCTAAGAAAACATAAGCTATACGCTAAGTTTAGCAAGTGTGAGTTCTTGTTTCCGAAAGTATCTTTCCTTGGATACGTGGTATCTACCTCGGGTATTTGTGTTGACCCTAAAAAGGTAGAATCTGTTCTACAATGGGAACAACCGAAGACACCGACAGAGATCTATAGTTTCTTAGGGTTGGCTGGCTATTACCGAAGGTTCATTAAGAACTTCAGTTCCATAGCCTTACCCTTGACTAAGTTGACTCGGAAGGATGTTCCTTTTGTCTGGAGTGATAAGTGCCAACAATCTTTTAGTTGTTGAAGGAGAGGTTGATAAGTGTACATGTACTTGTGCTACCTGAGCAAGGCAAAGGATACATAGTTTTCTGTGATGCCTCCAAGAATGGACTCATATGTGTGTTGATGCAGGATAAGCAAGTGATTCCTTTTGCTTCTCGATAGCTTAAGAAACATGAGGAGAATTATCTGACACACGATCTGGAGTTAGCTGTTGTGGTTCATGCCTTGAAGAACTGGAGACATTACCTCTATGGAGAGACATTCCAGATTTTCACTGATCATAAGAACCTTAAGTATATCTTCTCTCAGCACGAGCTTAACATGAGGCAACATCATTGGATGGAGTTAATCAAGGACTACGATTGTACAATTGATTACCATCTAGGGAAGGACAATGTGGTTGCAGATGCCTTAAGTAGGAAATCAGCAACATCAACCTTAGATAGGGCACAGCTAAACTCTTTAGTATGCTCTAGAAGAGATATGCTTGTCTCCTTAAGGCAAAACAATGTACAATTGAAGGTGTCATTGCTAGCCGGGTTGTTGGCTGAGATGCATATAAAACCTACTCTAAGAGAGTAGATTAAGGAGGCACAACAAGTTGATGCTGCAGTTCAACAGATCAGATCAGAGTATGGTGATGAGAAACGGGATGGTTTCCATGACTCTGAGGATCAAGTATCCTGTTATCATGGTAGGATAATAGTGCCAGATGTAGATAACTTGAGGAATTTAGTCCTGGAAGAAGCTCACTCTTTGATGTATGTTATGCATCCAGGAAGCACCAAGATGTATCGAAACTTGAAAGATATGTATTGGTGGCCTGGGATGAAGAAGGACGTTGCTGAGTTTGTTTTGAGGTAACCTGTGTGTCAACAGGTTAAGGATGAACACCAGAAGCCTGTGGGAATAATGCAATCTTTACCCATACCACAGTGGAAGTGGGATCATGTAACCATGGACTTTGTTGTTGGCCTACCCAGGACAAACAAAGGACATGATTCCATTTGGGTAATAGTTGATAGGTTGACAAAGACATCACATTTCTTACCTGTCAAAACAACCTATTATGCTGAGAGGCTAGCACAGTTGTATGTTCATGAGATAGTGCGACTGCATGGAGTTCCAGTCACTATAGTTTCAGACAGAGGTCCACAATTTACGAGTCATTTATGGGAACGACTGCACAAAGCTCTAGGCATACAGTTAAGGTTTAGTACAGCCTTTCATCCACAAACTGATGGACAGTCGGAAAGGAATATACAGACCTTGGAGGACTTGTTGAGAGCATGTGTTCTCCAGTTTATAGGGAGTTGGGATCTGCACCTAAGCTTAATAGAGTTTACCTACAACAATAGCTATCAACATAGCATTAACATGGCACCTTATGAAGCTTTGTATGGTAGACGTTGTAGATCACCGCTATGTTGGTATGAAACCGGTGAATATCAACTATTAGGTCCTGATCTTGTGCAGCAGACCACAGAGAAGATCAAAGTAATACAACAACAGATTAAGATTGCACAAGATAGGCAAAAATCATATGCTGACAAGCGTGGTAAACCTTTGAAATTCCAGGTTGGAGACAGAGTGTATCTCAAGGTCTCACCTTGGAAAGGAGTTCTAAGATTTGGAAGGAAAGGGAAATTAGCTCCTAGACTTATGGGGCCTTATCCAATCATTGAATGGGTTGGAAAGGTAGCCTATAAACTAGAGTTACCACCAGAGCTACAGAGGTTACACCCTGTGTTTCACATTTCTATGCTGAGGAAATGTCACCCTGATACAGAGTCAGTTCTACAACCTATGGAGGTAGAATTGAACGATGATATATCTTATGAGGAAGGACCAGTGTCAATCCTTGATAACAGAATTAAAAAGCTAAAGAAGAAAGACATAAGTCTTGTAAAGGTCCTCTGGAATCATCGTGGTGTTGAAGAAGCCACTTGGGAACTAGAGTAAGAGATGAGAAGGAAATGCCCTGCTCTTTTCTCTTAATATGTTTTGTTGATTTCGGGGACGAAATCCTTGTAAGGGGTGGATAATTTGTAACATTCATGACCTGGGTTATGAGCTAACCCTAGGTGTTTTGCCTAATTATATAAATTAGATGCTTGTAATTATCCTTTGGTATGTAATTAAAGCTTCTGAGGAACATATATTTCCTTTTCTGCCCTTTTTCAACCATGTTATAATATTGTTTTGTAATACAGGGACCTATATGAAAATTACCCAATTAGAGGGGTTAACTTGTAAATTATAGATGTATGGATGTTCCTCTAATGATGAGACATCATAATATTAAGAATGATAAAGTATGATGGATTCTCCAAGCTTGGGCACTTAGATGCAGCTTGTGGAGAAATCTTTGTGTTCTAAACCCTAGTTCTGGAGTTAAGTGCAATTTACCCAAAAAGTGGGGTGCAACATATAAAATACACCTTCTAGAGTATCTTTTATGACTCTTGGCACCAATTCAAGTAATAATGATGAAGAGGGCGCTTCAATTGAATAATCAAATAAGAAAGGTAACCCTTGTAATTAAATAATCAAGTTGTAAGCATAATAACCCTTTTATATGTGCACCTTAGTAATAAGTTGATCTTCTTTGCCTTTAGCTCTTGGTTTTAGAAGGAGTTTTGTTTAAGAAATAAGGAGGAGGGACGTGCAAAGAATAAAGGAAGGACCTAGTTGAGAAAAGAGAAACTAATTGTCCTTATGTTGGAAATAACCCCAAAGATATATATACAACTTTCCTTTGCAAACAAAGGAACGTTTCTCTTCGGCTTTCACTTATCATCTTGCTTAAACCGACTAAGGCAGAGCCTTTGAGCAGAGGAGAATTACCAAGGAGAAGCTAGGTAAGCTTGGGTCATCATCTTGCACGAATTCATGGAGAAAGTTCGATTATAAGGTTGGTTTTATGGTTTTCTCACTTAGCTTTCTCTTTCTAGCCGATCTTTCCCAACCTTTCCTTGGAGAAACACCCTTGGCCAACCTATGGAGCTCAAGACGCCATTAAAGGATTGAAGCTTGAAAGGTTGGAGCTGTAGAAACAACCTTAAGGCGGGTTTTATAACTCTAAACCTCTTGCTTTGATTATGCATAGCTTTGTTCTTGCAAATAGCAGTTAGTTCTTCTTCTTCCCCACTCTTCCTTGCACTTTTGCAAGTAAAACCACGAAGTAACCGACCTGACTTGAGGTTGAAGATGATGGGCGTGATTTCCTAGGTAAGTTTACCAAATGACCTTGGACCATTTGGTCTAAACGGTTTGCAAGACCGTTTGAAACCAAACGGTCTCAAGACCGTTTGATTTCATGCGGTTTGCAAGACCGTTTAGATTCAAACGGTCTCCAAGATCGTTTGGCAAGTTTGACCAAGTGAAGACTGTTTAGAGGTCTGCTGAACACATGTTGAATTAATCAATTACAAATAATCATAACCTAATTGCAAACAAATCACAAGTTGAAGGCACTTCAACCCTCTAAACTCTAATCGAGTTCAATTGCTGAATTCAAGGACCAATTGTGTTGAAGTTTGGGTTGAGTGACCCAAACGGTCTCAAGAACGTTTGGGGGATCAACCAAACGGTCTCAAGACCGTTTTGTGACCACCCAAGACCATTTGGAGGTCTAGGGTTAATGAAATTTGACCAATTGAAGGTCCAATCACAATAGGTTGTTGAATTAATTGAAAGTGCTGATTTGAGACTTATTTAGGGTTCAACCCTTACCAAATTGACTTAGATTTTTATGTGGTTTTTGGAAAATGGGTCTCAAGACCGTTTTGTGGGTGTCCAAATGATCCCAAGACCGTTTGGTCCAAGTTGGGGCCCAATTGAGTGTCAATTGATGGGCTCAACTTCAATTAAACTCATGTTGATCAATGTTGATGGTTAATCGGTTACAAAGCCTAATTGAATTGGTTTCAACCCTAATTGGTTATCAATTGAGGGTAAATTGAGTGTCCAAGTGGTTAAGGTTAACCCTAATTGACTCAATTGATAAGTAGTTAACATATATGAGGAGAATTGAGGGGTTCAACATTGAAAACCCTAATTGATTGCAAGTGTTGATGCACTTTTTGGGTCCAGTCGGTTCTGAGATGTTTGGACCAAACAGTCTCAGGACCGTTTGGGACCAAATGGTCTCAAGACCATTTAGGGTCAAACGGTCTCAAGACCATTTGGGCTCAAATGATCTCAAGGTCGTTTGGATCCAATCGATCTCAAGGTCGTTCAGTTTCATGCGGTTTCAAGGTCGATCAATTTCAAACGGTTTCAAAGTCAACTCTTTCAAACGGTCAACAAGTTGAAATGGTCTCAAGACCATTTAGATTCAAACGGTCTTGAGGGTGACCAAGTTCATGCAGTCTTGTAGTCAACCTAACCAAACGGTCAACCCTTCCAAACTATCTCAGGACCGTTTGGAGGTTGAAGTGTGTAATCGTTTGGGGACTTTTAGGGTTGTGATTACTTAATGCTTTGAGGGTTTAAATGCTTCAATGGTTGTTTAAATTAAACCCTAATGATACCTAAAGATAATCAGGGATTAAGTAATTAGTAACGTGATCCATGTTATGATTAATGATGAACATTATCACGGCACTCATAAAGGGTTCAAGTAGACAACAACCCTTGATCAAGCAAACCCTAATAACCATAGTAGTGATGACTTGACCTATGTTTATCAAAGTTGACTTGACCTAACTCAATCTAGAGTGATGTAATCACCATCTAGTAATGAGAGGAGAGAGAAGGTTCCTAATATGAATAAGAATCAAGTAACCTATCTCCAATATGTAACAATGTACATGATTAGGGTATGATCCATCAAGGTGAGATCATGGAAACCCTAATTATGATGATTAATGAATCTTAATCTAATTGAGGGCATCAACAATGATAATTTTCATACATAATGATGCTATGAGCTCAATTCACTATGAAGTAAATGGTAAACCCTATTTTTAGGGTAATAACAAGTAATGTGAATAGTAAACCCTAATTTAGGGTGATGTGATGAATGGAGTAATGTTGGGTTATACCTTTGAGTATGAAACCCTAATTATAAGTTGTAACATGAGGAATCTTTATGTCTTGAATGCTAAAGGAGTTTAATATTCATATTTGACGTAAATTAATCCTAACCCTAAAAACCAGCCGTGGTAATATGACACAGTTTTGGTGATTGTGTTGCGGCACGACCGTGTACTAAAGCACAATCATGGTCTTTTACTCTTGCACGACCGTGAAAAGAAGCACGGCCATGGTGTCATATAAAGAAATTGGAAAGTTTTGATGTTGTGCTAATACTGTAATATATGCATGCCTTTAATTGTTTTAGCCATGCAGGTTGATAGTATGAGGTGATCATAACCAGATAAGGGTTATGATGTCATATTCATGGATAATATTTATAAGCTTTAAAGAGTAATGATATATGAGAAGTATATACATTGCGTCAATCAAGGTCATGTTATTAGATGACTTGATGCTTATATGCCACTTGGTAGCTAGTGACATGATAATTGGAGGGTTTGAATAACCATGTTCCTGAACCATATGTTGAAATGGTTAAGAATTGATATCCATTTGATAACTTATGTGAGTTAGAATTGATACATCTAGTATTCTTCTTATATAGCAGTGTTTTAATAGTTAAATGCTTGGAAACATGCTTGATGCTAAAAGAATGCTGAAATGTACTTAACTAATCAAGTATAAACATATCATGTAGAGCCCTGATCATAGATCCATCATTGTCAGAAGCTAAATGATGGTGAAACAGGTTTTCCTATGGGAACTCCTGGAGCACATACTTTTGAGTATGTGGGGGTTTATGGATGCGAATATCCTTACGTCCTGATGTAGGAATTGATGTAGGATGTATTTTAATCCATCAATCCTCCATTATGTGTGAATACCGGGGTGATATATCACTAATCTCCCGAAGGAACCTATAATGCCGCATCAATGAGAGATAAACAAGAGATCTTTCGATAGCGAAGAGAGTACAGAATGCCACTGTGACTCTAATAGCGAAGTGCCAGAATACCCTGGTAAGCTATAGTAGCAGAGACATGAGATGTCATGCATGTTGATCCTCACACTAACTGAGGAAGATGAGGTCATAAGAATCCGGCTCTTTTGATGACCTGTGTATGATACTGATGCGATTTAGTAATGATCGGTTGGAGTATGAGCAGTATACCTCATCTCCACAGGGCATAATAATCTTTGTAAAACTTAATCAACCGCGTAGCATAACTGCTTAGGTTGAACTACGAGAAACAATGACTGATGTTACCTTGGTTATAAATGTTCTAGTCAGGTAACTAGTATACATGTTCTTCATATTCCTTATTGATATGATTGCTTAAGTAAAAATTGTTTTACTTAATCCTAAGCCTGTTGTTGAATGTTTTAAGTTATCTTGCTTATGTTATTCTTTCATTGATATAACAAAGTTTCTAGCAGAGAGTTATAACTCTCACTGGGACAATTATTCAAATTGTCTCACTCCTGTGGAATTCGACTTTTTAGGTGGACGTCGAGGACGGAGGAACCAATCTGAGGGTGGGCAACATCAGCAGCAACATCACCAAGGGCAGCAGTGAATCTCAGGTGGAGATACTGGCTGCCAGGTCCTATAGTTAGTATGCCTTATGTCATCTCTGTACTCTCAGGTCCTAGGAGTCTGTAGGTCTGAGGTTTTTGGCTTTAAGCCTCGAGATTTTGTACCTGAATGTATATAATCACTCAAGAGGTGATTTCACAATGATGTAAATTGTTTATCTTGTTTCTTATAAAGGAGTTTTATGATCTAAAGATATCTTCTTAAAAAGTTTAAATTTCTAGTGATTTTTCTTAATTTCGCTGCTAACCGAACGCTTCTGCATCAGTTGATCTTGTTTTTTGAAGAAAGACGTCACATTGATGCTCACTGATCGTGGGTGTGAACATGGAGTCTAATAAGGTAGTTACCTTCAGGATAAGGAGAGGAGTCGAATGACCCTTTATTGAAGTCAGTTGTGGTGAGTGTTGCGCACTGCACCCTTCTCAGCTGTGCTCCTCCATTGTAACACATAGTCAATGGGAGAAAGAAAGAAGTATGGGTAGAGAGTGCTTCAAAGGAGAACAAAAGAAGAGAAACCAAGAGTGAGGCTTAGGTAGTTGACTGCACATAATTGTGTGATGTCTGATGGCTTCTTCCATGGTCGCCAAAGCCAAGGTTGGCAGGAGACGATCTCAAAGCTAGGGGCGTTGCGGTAGCCTCTTATACCTCAAATGAAGAGGTTGTCTAGGTTCTTACACATAAATTGAAGCTCCTTGTTGCTTGAGATGCAAGCCTCAAAGCGAGAAAACCTTCTTCCCTTTTCCATCTACCGCCAGAGCGGTTGGTGCTGGTGAGTATATGGCAGAGGAAGAAGGGACCCTCACTAGCGAAGCAGAGTGGCCGGGGAGCTTGGGGAGGCATGGACGGAGCTAGTGGAAGCCCTAGAAAATGGCAAGGTGGGCTAAGACACTGTTGATTCCATGCTGGAGCGGGATCCAGCCGTGGCGGCCCCCTCGCTAGCAGCTACAAGTCCTAGCGACCTAGAACCACGAGCTAGAGGGTGAGTGGCCAACGGTGTTGAGAGGACATCACCAAAGCATCTAGAGGCAATTAGATCTGATCATCAGTGCTGGAGCATGCTCGTGGACTCACCAGAGAGGAGTACTGTGGCGGCGCTCTGTGAAAACATAGTTCCGCGGCACTCGCGAATGAGATCAAGCAGAACGGGAAAGGAGAACTGTTGAGTCGGGCTAGTGGGCTATCGGTTCACGGATCCTGAGTAGGATCCAGATCGAACAACTGAGGAAAGCAAGAGGGGCGCCCGAGACATGTGGCACATGGCGATTGAAAAAAAAAGGTTAATCTTCATTTAATATGTAGATCTTCCAAAATTCGTAGAAAATAGGTCGTTTATCTGAAAAATACAAACAAGGTACCAAAATGTTTAGAAAAATTAGTAGAACACAATGGAAGCATGATATTAGGTTTTGATGCTTAAATCTCAATGATATCATGTTAGATGCGTAATGCTTAGTTCTTGAGTAATAAATAGTAAATGATGACATAAAATTATGGAAAAATGTTAGTAAGTCCATAACCATGTTTAAAATGCATATGATGTTAGATATGGCCATGTTGATGTACGAAATCATGTAATTTTCTCACTTATGGAAAATTAGGGCTTCTAAACCTAAATAAAATGCTATAAATGCATACATGCTCAATAAATGATGGAATTCACAAAGTAAGCTCATATCAGTATATGGAACCTCAATTTTAATAATGAGATCATGACGATGCATAGAATCTATGTTATATGAAGATGAACCTTAATATATGCTATGAAAACCTAATTTAGGTTAATGATGTTACCTAGGGTTAATATGTGCACAAAAAGGAAATGGAACCTAATGTTCAGATAATGAACCATAATCTAGAAAATGACACCAGTTGGATGAATCTAAGACAACAATACAAGTAATGATGCACATATCCAAATGAGCTAAATGAAACCCTAGTATGAACACGATTAGGGTTAAGATGAGATGAAGATGATGAGAACTGATGACAATATATGATCTTGTCTTGATCAGGGTTTAATCAAAGATATAGATGACATGAGGAATGTGATTAGGATATCTCTTTGGAAGGTACGACATTACCTCTTACTTGGCTTATTATACAATATGCTTGTGTTATATGGTAGTAAAAACTTGGCATATGGTATTGATTGAAATGATTGTTCTTGTATGATATGTTTCCTAATTTTCCATACCTATTGCTATGAGCACATGAAACATAATATATTTGTTCCATTATATGAAAGCACTAATTCTCTTTCGTAGCATAGTGCTGGAAAGTGATCATTCTCTTTGGTAGCGGATCACATTGTATAATGATCTAACTATTTGGTTGTAGATCATAAGGCCTTACATCTCATACTCTTTGGTAGCTGAGATGATGCATTATTCCCTCAGGTGGCAAATGCATGGATATATAATGGAAAATTTTCTTAAAACATGTGTTCTCTTTTGTTAATGAACATCTTTGTGCAAGTATATATGATTTTTCTTATATTTCTTTATAACTGCCAAGTATTAGTTTTATATTATTGCCAAGATATGATGAGAGGTATATAAAAGACATGTAGGCGTACTCAATACAATATTCTTGAATATTGTGTTGATGTGTACCACATGTAATCTTTTGTTTTGGTTGTGGTTATGCTCCTGAAGAACCAAGATAGTTGAGAGTTGTATAGCGAGTTGATGTACATGTGGACTTATTGTCTTACGATCTCGTAGTTTAGTGGTAGTGCATGTATATGTATAAGTTTGCTATTCAATATGTAATATCAAATGATGTAATAATTTATGTTATAATTATGCGTTGAATGGTGAACATGTGTGCATGGTTTTATTATTGTTTATGTGCATGTGCGACTGATTGTTTCCTTCTGACTCCCTTGATTTTCTTTTTCTTAGCCTAGTATGTGGCGTTTAAATTGTGATTCTCACTGAGGTGAGGTTTCAATTTGGATGTTACACATCAGATTAAGTTTTAGAAAATCCGGAGACATCATAGGTGGTATCGGAGTATGAATAATAGCAAAGTCTGACATTTGCTCATTATGCAACTCAAAACTAAAGGACCTTGAACTTAATAATCTTTTAGGGTTAGATTAGTCATCTTTTAGAGACTAGATCTGACCTAGCATCTAGGTTAGCACCTAGATGTCCGAGAACTAGGTCTAGACTGGTGCTTGTTGAATATCAAGTCTTTAGATGTCGTTATTTCCATGTAGTGCAGCGGTATGGGACGCTGCACTATTTGGAAATGAAGTGCGTCAAGGGAAGAGAAACCTTAGACATATTGTGCACATTGTCTAGAGTAGCTATACTAGCCTACACCATGTTCTCACCCCTTTCCTTAGTTTTCATGACACTGTACTCTCTACTATGTGTGGGACACTTGTTTTCAGGATTTGGTTTTGGATTCCAACCGGATTGAACCGTGATAGTTTTCTCTGACGCTTGTTTTATCGGAGAAAAACTATATAATATTTTATTATGTATATGTATTATAAAAATGTGTCCTCATACATGTACGAGTAGGAGGTGGACATGCAACCTAAGTAAAAGTGATGACATCCGTCTAGAAGAGAGAGTAGTTCTAGATTATATGTCTAGAGCCTTGTTGGGATGTATGATAGATGGAATAGATGAAATAAGTTATGATGATATAATGCAAGTCTTATATAGGTGGTATAAGATGGTTATGATGATCTATCTTTGTCTTTGAGGAAATGAGTTTAGATTTGAGGTTTTGAGATAAGTTATGATGATGCATGTATGCATTCTTTTATGAGATAAGATATGATAAGTTAAGATAAGTTTGTAAGTCAGCATGAGCCTCAAGCTCTTTTATGAAGGAGGACCTCTAGTGTTAGGACCAATTTTGGGGTTAACTCCAGAGAGAGTGAGATCCATTGGGAGAAGGTTAGAGAACCTAAACTCCAAGATATGAGAATTCTAAGATATGTGATATGATATGTCCTAAACTAGACTACTCCTGAGTGATTGAGTTGAGTTGCATTATGCATGATTCCTATAGTCTTCTTGAACCCTAGATGTCCTTGGGAGGACCAAACCCTAGATACAAAGAGAGGTTGGTTATATATACATATGTGAATAAGGGAATATGAGTGCCTGCCATCTGGGTGAGGGAGAGAGCCCAAGACTTCGGAGGAGGTAGCTATGTTAGTTTCTGTGAAGCCTCATACTCGGATTAGTGGTTTCCCACATAGGAATCTAGTGGTGTATATAAGAAATCTTTGTGTAAGATGTTTCATGGGTAGAAGACCTATGAAGTGTATCTCATAACATGTTTTGGTTTGTGCTTATGTAGCTAGAGCTTGTAAAGCTATCACTAGTGCCAATGAGGTAATCTGAGAACCCTAAGCTAAGAGAGGAAAGATAAAGTATGTACTTTTGAGATACTCATAGAGTTGTTTCAGCTCAGAGAGACTGAGCATGGCACTACCCTCATGATAAGGGTTAGGAGGACCTCAGTTGGACTAGATAAAGTTTTGGATATATATGATCAAAAAGCCTCTTGTATAAGTTTTTTTAGCACAACCATGATATAACATAGATAAGAATGTGATCTAATCATAAGATTTGATATATAGACATGACATGATGAAAAAAAAACCTAGAGCTGGTTTAATAAATATCAATGTATAAATGGTTAACCATATACATGAATAATTATGACAATGTGAATAGTCAGCTTATGTTATGATGAATCTCTAATAAAGTTTTCAACCTAATATGAGAAAGAGCGATGAGATGACACTAATGATGCATGTACATGAATAATGATCACGTAATATTGTTGGTTAATCTTGTAATAAAATCACTAATACATGTTGCAATTTATTATGACCAATGAAATAAAATCATATGAATGAAACATATTACATGAGGTGTTAATCTTAGTGCTTAATAAAGATGGAAAATATAATTTGACAGTTAGCACAATATAATGACTACGAAACCTTATAATGATCTATAAAGATAAAGTGGATTAACTTTAGTTAACTCCCACCTAGAAGACTTATGCTGATCTTAAACATGTTCTAACAATTATCTCAATAAAATGTTGATGACACCTTGATATAATGGGTTAACTTTAGTTAACTTCTTTGGAAAATGATAATATGATGTAGAAACCCTAATGCATGGATAAATATAAGGATGCAAACCTAACATATGAGATACGTCATGACCTAATCATAGTTTCTAAACCCTTGTTTGAGCTTCTATGAAGTGATATTCACCCTTGATGTTGTAAAACATCCTAGTAGCTTGGATATAGTTCTGGAGCTTTTGGCTATGTTGTACATAGAATGGTGCCTACATGTAGATGAAGGCAAGATAAGGCTTTCCTTGGAAGTACGAGTATGGTTGACTTTATTTATTGACTTGCGGGATTATGTATCATAATTTATATATGAATTGACCTAAATTAAATCTTACCCCGACCATGTCATGCGAGCTCGAAGGACTACTCCCAATCAACTTTTGGGTGTGTGACGATGTATAGGTTCCGTGACTGCTGGAGGAGCTTGCACTACTTGAGAAGCCTTGAAATTTTTCAAGGCTATCAATCTCTGCACATACTCATGGTCCACTCTCACTTTCTTGGAAGATTTGCACTTTTGTTGGGATGCGTCAATAAGAAAATTTATCCCATGCCCAGCTACAACGGCCCTAACACTTTCAAGACACTTTTCTGTCCCTAGAACAACTGTCAATTCATCGTTTGTGTCCTGAGGGGTGAGCCTATCCTCCTTTGTTTGCTCACCCAGGTTCATCAAAATAAACTAATCAGTAAAACTTAACAATCCAGTGAAAAAAGAGCATTGAAATATTGCGAGACTAAGAAATTTACCATTTTTGAAACCACTGCATGTGTTGCTTGCACGAGGATTTCTCAGGCTTTATTTTTCCTCGCATCTATCCACTCAATATAGTGAGGCAACCATCCAAAAGTACTAGAAGACTCGACATTGGAAGGAATAGAAGTAGAAGGCCCTTGTTGTTGCTCTCTCATCTGATGACGTTTATTTTAACCACCTCAACCCAACAAATGATTGTGCACATTCTTGTCACGCCTATCTTTTTTAGCATCATGAACGTCCTGTAATTTAATAAGAAATGTTGCTAACTAGCCATAAAAAGTCATAAAATTTTAATTTATTTAATAAGAAATATTATAAGTAACCATAAGAATTCATAAAAATATAATTAATCCAATACCTTGAGGGCATACGTTTTTCTCTGCGCAACAGACTCCTTCCAATCATCTTTACCACTTGAGAGTGGGGTCCTGTATCCAAAGATGTAGTTTCTTGTGAGGATTGTCCGCTTATATCTATGTCTTCTACGAATCAGTTTCATAATAGACTTGTAATATAACTTTTCATCAAGTTCATACCGACACCAGAAAGGTCCAATTTACTACTATTTATAAATGTTAAAGAAAGAATAGAAATATTATAAAACTTAAATACATTTATCTCACTTCAAACTCGTTCTAGATGATGTCTTTGTTGTCCATATTCATTTGTCTCCAATCCTCAAGTTCCTCGTGCTCATGTTGCTGATGCTCAACATCATTATGTTCCTGGTCCGATGCCATCTGCAAAATCAAAAAGTAAATATATGAAAAAAAAGTGGATTATGATATAAAAAGTCAGATCACATATAAAAAGTTAGATCACATATGAAAAAGTCATGTCACATATTGACGGATACATAATGCGAATAACATATGAAATATTAAAATAATATGTTATCGGGATGGGGGCAAAGACCGCAGGGTTTGGTGATGGGGATGACGGCGGCCGATCAAAGCGCAACGGGGAAATACATGGATGCAAACAACTAGAAGAAGAAGAATCGAGAGAAAGAAAAGAGGCTCGTGCGATTGGAACAAACACTCTGGGAAGAAGTACTATGGATGCCTGGATCGATACCAATGGGAGGATGAACCAGCCAGAGATACTAGGTAGCTTAGGGCTAAGCTTGAATTTCAGTGGGAGTCACAGAATCCCAGGGTGTCTTAGAGAGTTAGAGGGGTTAAACCTTTTATGATGCGGTGATGGAAGTGGAAACCCTAACAGAGACATCCGGATTCCCGTCCCTCAGCAGACAGCCACCGCCCGAGGCATCAACTGGATCGCGGAGTAATATGGAAACACAGAAGGAACCCCCTCAGGCATGGGTATCCCAGAGGGACATAGCGGATATTACACAAAAAAAAACCCTTTGTTGCATTTAATATTGGAACGTCGCTGAAACCTAAAGACATCACAGTTAAGGTAGGTGTAGAAGTACCAATGTTTTAGAGTAGGGATGAAGCTATTGAAAACCTTGTGAATCTGTGGAAATTTGTTGTAGTAGTCAAACTAATATCATGTGACATAGGATATCTAAAGCTGAAGGATAAGATACATTTGCTATGGAGACCACAAGGTTTGTTTAACCTAATTGATTTAAAAAATGATTATTTTATCATCCAACTACAATGGGAAGATGACTACCTGCGTGCCCTCACCGGAGGCCCATGGCCGTTATTTGGCGCATGTCTTTCGGTGCAAAGATGGCATCCACTCTTCAATACAGAAAGTTGATATCCAAAAAAATGATTGCCTGGGTACCTATACTAAACCTCCTGATATATCTCTACCATGATGCGTTCTTGAATACAGTAGGAGATCAAATAAGTAATACTATAAAGATCGATATCAGCACTACTATGAAGCGAAGAGGGAGCTTCACTAGACTAGCAGTTGAAATTACCACAAGGAAACAACTAATCCCCACAATCTTGATTTTGGGAAGAAGATGTTGACCGGAATAAATTGCGCGTCCTAAAATTGGAGGTGTATTTGAGGTGGTCGAGCTTTTACATTTATAACCCGAATCCTTCTAGGCCCCCGCAACTTTGTTTACGGGGTCGAAGTAGTCATACGGGGTCGAACACAGGGACAAGGTGGGTAGTGTTGAGAACTCTGAATCGACACTCTACACTCCGGTGGGTAGAAAGAGATAGTAAATTCCCCAGCGGGAACAACAAGCTGTCACAAACAAAACAAAGAAAACTATCTCCAACGGGAGTTACAAGAAGGATTTAAGGTTTTGGTCATTTAGCAGTTTTTAGGGGTTTTCATGCAAAAGAAACAGAAAGATAAAACTAGAGCTTAAAGCAAGGTGTGAGGGATAAGACTTCAGTAAGACAAGTGGCAACAGTAACATCCTGCACCCCTCCTCTCTGAGCGGGTGCCTCTAACCAAGCATCAACACCCCTCTCGAGGTTTCCGGACTTGAGTTAGAGTGGAATGATACTAAAACAACTCCATTCCAAGCACTCTCGTACTCCAGAATCGGACCAAACACTAGAGCCACAACCCAATTCTCGAAGTGGTTGCGACGGGAAAACACGATTCGGTAGCTAGGCGAAACGCAATCCAAAACATGCAAGCTAGAGTTCAGATATCCAACATAGCAGTCACCCAACATAAGGCACCAAACATTAAACAACAAGTAGTTAAGCTTCCCTATTTCCATAAGCAATAAAGGTCTTAATACAATGCATAAGTGAAGAATTTAAATAACAGAATTAAAGATAGATGTCGCCTCCTTGATGTAGAAGAACGACAGACTACTGTAGCTCTCCAGCCCGATATCGGTCAGGAGCTGAGCCCGATACAACAGTGTCGGGCGGCACCCCCTCTCGGGCAGCACCGACTGATGACTGACTGTATCGCTCAAGGACCCTGGCTGATACGCTCATGTCGGGCGACACCTCCTCTCGGGCGGCACGCATGATGGCGAAGCGTATCGGGTTCGATATCATGTCGGGCAAAGAGCTACGCGTCTACTATCGGGAACTCGTGTCGCTCATCATCGTTGGCCGATATTGGCCCACAGCGTCGCCCGAGACAACCCTAAGTGAACCATTCCCTCCCTCTCGGGATGAGGAAAAGCTCACCTAGTGTCTCCCGACACAAGCGCTGGGGTGCGATATTCTTGCTCTCGCAGCTTCCTTCGAAGGTGGCTCCAAATGCCCTAACTGTGACTCCCCGGTTTTTCGAACTGTCTTTTCGGCTTCCTGTAGCTGCTATTTATAGGCAGCGGTTGGAGAAGTTATGGTGCTGGAAGTGCCACGTGTCCTCCTATTTGCAAGTCAGTAGACGGCCGATACTTGCGTTGCGCGATGCCAGGATATCGGCTATTGGTCACGTGATGGGCGGCGCCTGCCGGTGGGTGGCCTTTGTCGGGCGACAAGCTTGGATTGTCGCGGTGCGCTCGGCTCCCTATCGGGTATAAGGTGTGTCGTCCGTCAGGTTACTTCTTGCGCGGTGTCCCTTGTCATGCGTCGCTGAGTTCCTCTGCCCTGTCGGGCAGAGGTAGTATCGGTCGCTGGGAAGGCCGATATAGGCTGAGGAAGCTTCTTCTTGCGCAATAAAGCTTTAGTCTAAAGGTTAAAACAAGAACTGCGATGTCTTGGAGGTAATGCTGCCTTAATACGAACAAAAGACCTTGCCCTACTTGCCTTATTATTTAAGTAAAAATCTTTTCTACAGCTTCAGCAAAACTTTAGTGTATGATTCCGAAGTTAGCTTCCGCACCAAACTGCTTTATTTTCAGAGCATAAAGTTGTGTATAGGGTAGGCTAAGGCTTTTTGGGTTTTTCTTCTTGTTTCCCATCAGTCCATCCAGGTAAGGGTTCGTTAACGGGCAAGTGGTCCCTGCAGTCCAAGCCAGTTGGCTTTAGAGCAGTGATTTCACATCCTACGTACCACTGCTCCAGATCTACCATGCCTAAAGATGGGTACTTTTGGAAAACAAGTCTGTATATATATATATATATATATATATATATATATATATATATATATATATATATTCTCTTTTATTGGGCACAACTCTCATGTTTTTATTCACACTCATAAGGCTTCTTTCTCTTTTTGGGATTTTTGTTGGGTAAGGAAAAACAAAAGAGATATCTGCTGTTTGGGCAACTTTTTCCTTCTCCATACTCGTCTCTTAGCTGTTTGCGAGGTTATTATTTTTTTTCAAAAATTTTTGACATGGCAAGACACAATCTTTCGTTTGTTTGAGATAGCATTATCAGAAAGATATGACAGAACTTGTAACTCGTTAAGCATACAGAAAGCAAACTTTGCAAAAAGTCACAACAGGTTTTTATTATAACAACAACTTTGTACATATGCATACGGACAGAAATTTGTGAAGGAAAGATTTTTGAAAATTTTTATATGACATACATGCGTAGATCAGGTAAATAGGAAGCTATAAGAGCACATCAGATAGAAAAGAAACCCCCAAGCGTGGAAAGCTTGAAGAGTTAAAAGAAAATTTATACCTCCCTCACTGGCATATGGGTACCCCCCCCAAACTTACTTCATACTCTGTCCCAGAGTAGAGAAGAAAGCAAAGGTGAGGTAGAGTTTAGCCAGTGAGGGTTAGCTTGCTGATGTACTGCAAAATGCTCCTACGAAGTTGCAGCATGCCATTGGGAGGTTGTCTAGCGGGTTCGCTTTGGCGATGTAGCGGTTGAGCTTGAGCGTAACCCTCAAAATTCACTTCTGGCCCGCCCTTTCTCCAAATCTCCGTTGTGAACATGAACAAAAGGACTGATCATCAGTCTCTTGTTCAGTTCATCTGAGTCCATTTTTAGTCCCTAGGAGTGTGTAGTCAGGGTGGGCCCTCTCCCTTATGAGGACGGAACCGGGGTGCCTCGAACTTGTTCGGAGGCCTTGGTTGCCGCACTCTTGCTGTCTCTGGAGATGGTCCCAAGCCACCCCAAATACAGGCTAATAACTAGGTGACTCTCTATTGGAGCTACCAAATCAAGAAAAATCTCCCCTTTCATTGTTGTTGCCGTTTCTGCCCGACAGTCGTTGCTGGTAGTTTTATCTAGGAGAACCATTCCTGTTATCAAGTTCAATAATTATTGAAATGTTAGGACGGCTAAAATTCATACAACTATTCTACTTATATCAAAATTTAGAGTATCACCCATCGAAGGAAAATATCGGGCGATAGATCAATACGTAAAGAATCGGCCGACACCCTGCCGTTTGATACGATGCATCGGTCGATGGGTTCTCAAGAGAGCGACCGGGTGCTTCAAAGGAAAACTTGTCGCCCGATATGGCGTATCGGGCAAGCAAAATCGGTCGTTATTCGTGCAAAAGATGTCGGGCGATATAAAATCTGCAAGTCATGTAAACCCGATAAGCGGCTCGATGAAAGACACTCGCGTCGGGCGACAGGGTTATCAGCCGATAAGCGTGTCGGCCTACAACCCTGTCGGGCGACAAGTCATGTCATTCAATAAGAAAACAACTAGCCGGCCGATATGCCGCACACGATACAAAACTTGTGCCGGGCGAAAGAAAACATGTCGGGTAAAAGGTGTGTCGGGCTATACCCTTACTCATAGGAGACATCGCCCGATACCGGGGTGAAGGCGAGATGGCTGACACACGAGCAAAAGGCGGATCACTGCATGCGTTCCAGGTGGCCTAAAAGGGGAAAGTGATAGCCCGACATGGAGAACCCTCCTCGCTATTTATAGCGAATCCTGTTGGGGGTAAAATGGGAATATCAGGGTGTGCGTCGGGCGTTTCAATCATGCCGTTCCCGAGATGCGCAGTCCCATCGGTCAGCCAAAGGGTCAGCCATTGCCCTTGCCACACCCGTGACGGTGCTGCCCGATACAAGCGGTAGGCGGCCAAAACCAGAACGAGGTGTACGAAAAGGCTACTGAAGGGTAAAACATCATTGGTTTGGGGAGGGGTCCCTGACCTCAGATGTTATTAC
This sequence comes from Alisma plantago-aquatica, assembly GCA_963693085.1. Taxonomy (NCBI): domain Eukaryota; kingdom Viridiplantae; phylum Streptophyta; class Magnoliopsida; order Alismatales; family Alismataceae; genus Alisma; species Alisma plantago-aquatica. The sequence continues at coordinate 567,520,146 of OY856412.1, forward strand.
TCTCCAGCGCGTCGTGAAACTCAGCGGTGGCCCATAAAACAAAAGAGTTGGTGTGCAAGGCGCGTGTACCGACTCTGGGCCTTATTATAGTCCATAATGTTTGTTTTTACAATGAAAAGAAATGCATCCTAATCTACGGCTCGGGCTGCCTCCCGAGGAGCGCTGAAGTTTCCGTCGCCAGCTCGACCGGTGTAGGCTTTTCGGTTGTACCCATATCCTGCAAGTCAATTTCTGCTCTCCTGGCAAAAGCTTCATATTCATAGAACCTCTTTACTCTGTGTCCATTCACCTTGAAGACCTTAGTCGGGTCATCCTTGTCATAGAGCTCCATCATTCCTGAGGGGTATATCTTTGACACAGTGAACGGTCCCGACCATCTTGTCTGTAACTTCCCAGGGAAAAGACGAATGGAAGACTTGAATAACAAGACCTTATCCCCTTCGCTCACATCTTTTCTCCTGAGGTGGGCATCATGCCACATTTTTGTTCTTTCCTTGTAGATCTTTGCATTCTCGTAGGCGTTTATTCTCAGCTCTTCGAGCTCTTGAAGCTGCAAAAACCTCTTCTCTCCTGCTTTGTCGAGGTCCATATTTAGGAACTTGATCGCCCAAAGGGCCTTGTGTTCCAATTCCAAAGACAGATGGCAGGATTTTCCGTAGATAAGCCGGTAGGGGGTGGTTCCAATGGGCGTCTTGTAAGCAGTACGGTAGGCCCATAATGCATCGTTAAGTTTCATAGACCAATCTTTCCTCGTGCGGCTGACAGTCTTTTCTAAGATCTGCTTGATCTGTCTATTTGAAACCTCTACCTGCCCCGACGTCTGTGGGTGGTAGGGCGTAGCGATCTTATGTTTCACTCCATACTTACGTAGGAGTGCTTCGAACTGCCTTTCTCCGAAGTGCGACCCGCCGTCGCTTATTACAGTGTGCGGTACACCGAAACTGGGAAAGATGGTCTCCTTGAATAGCTTGATAACTGACTTGGCATCGCATGTTTGGGTGGCTACCGCCTCTACCCACTTCGATACATAGTCTACTGCCACGAGTATGTATTGATACCCCCGGGATGGGGGAAACGACCCCATGTAATCAATCCCCCATACGTCGAATATTTCCACTTCGATCCAGCTTGCCATCGGCATTTCATTCCTCCGCCCTATATTCCCCATTGAATGGCACTCTTTGCAAACTTTTACAAATTGTGCAGCATCTTTAAATAAGGAGGGCCAGTAGAAACCTGACTGTAGCACTTTTGCCGGTGTTCTTTCGCTACCCAGATGTCCACCATAGGGGGAGGCGTGGCATCCCTTCAGGATTTCCGCGGTTTCTTCTTCCGGGATGCACCTCCTGTATAAGTTGTCAGCGCATCTTCTGAACAGGAGAGGATCATCCCAGTAATAGTTCTTGGCATCCGCGAATAGCTTCTTTTTCTGATTGTACGTGATGTCGGGAGGCAGTTCTCCGCAAGCAAGATAATTGCAGATATCTGCAAACCAGGGTAAACTTTCTTCTTGAGCTCTAGCTAACATCAGAGCCTCGTCGGCGTAGTCGTCGTTGATAGGTGGTCCTCCCTGCCTCTCAGACATGATCCTTGATAGGTGTTCGGCGACCACATTCTCCACGCCCTTCTTGTCGATAATCTCATGGTCGAACTCTTAGAGCAACAAGGCCCACCTCAACAGTCTGGGTTTTGCGTCTTTCTTTTACATCAAGTATTTTATTGCCCCATGATCCGTGTAGACCTTGACCTTTGCTCCGACGAGATACGACCTGAATTTATCAAACGCGAAGACGATCACAAGCATCTCCTTTTCAGTTGTTGTGTAGCTTACCTGAGCTTCGTCCAACGTGCGACTAGCGTAGCAAATCACATGGTGCTTTTTATCTTTCTTTTGCCCCAGGACTGCCCCAACCGCGTAGTCGCTGGCGTCGCACATCAACTCAAAGGGTAAACCCCAATCTGGCGCTTGAAGGATAGGTGGTGATATTAAAGCGTTTTTCTGGGTCTGAAAAGCACTGAGACAATCGTTAGAGAAAACAAATTCAGCATCTTTTACCAGAAGATTGGATAACGGTTTGGAAATCTTCGAGAAGTCCTTGATGAATCTTCGGTAATATCCAGCGTGCCCGAAGAAGCTTCTTATTCCCGTGACGGATTTTGGTGGAGGAAGTTTAGATATAGCTTCGACTTTGCTTGTATCCACCTCGATCCCACGCCTTGAAATCTTATGCCCTAGAACGATGCCTTCCCGCACCATGAAATGACATTTTTCCCATTTCAGGACCATGCTGTTCTCCTCGCACCTTTGAAGGACCAACGGCAAATTCTTCAGACAGCTATCGAAATCCTTCCCATAGACAGAGAAATCGTCCATGAAAACTTCTACGATGTTTTCTAGAAAATCTGAGAACATCGATATCATGCATCTTTGAAAGGTGGCGGGGGCGTTGCAGAGTCCGAAGGGCATCCTCCTGAAGGCATAAGTGTCGTAAAGGCAGGTGAACGTCATTTTCTCCTGATCGTCGGGTAAGATGGGTACCTGGTAAAATCCTGAAAAGCCATCAAGAAAACAAAAAAATTGTGATGCGCTAATCTTTCAAGAACTTGGTCAATAAAAGGTAGCGGAAAATGATCCTTTTTTGTAGCCTGATTTAGCTTTCGGTAATCAATACACATTCGCCAACCGGTGACGGTCCTTACCGCCACCTCGTCACCCTTCTCACCCTTAACCACAGTCATTCCGCCCTTCTTGGGTACTACGTGGATCAGACTTACCCAATTGATGTCGCTGATTGGGTAAATGATCCCCGCATCCCTAAGCTTTATTACCTCTTTCTTGACGACCTCCTTGAGCATCTGATTCAGCTTCCTCTGGAGTTAAGCCAGAGGCTTGGCAGATTCATCTAAGTTGATGCGATGCATGCACAGGGCGGGGGTAAGGCCTTTGATGTCATCTACTGAATATCCTATAGCCCCCCTATGAAGCCTTAACTCCTCAAGGAGTCGGTCTAGCTGATTGCTTGAAAGATCGGTGTTTACGATGACAGGGTTCCTCTGCTCTTCATCCAAAAACTGGTATTTCAGGCCTTCAGGCAACGCTTTTAAATCCGGCTTTTCTCTGGGTGCCTCCTCTGGAGGCTCTTCCTCGAGAGAGGCATACTTCGCAGATTCCACCACCTCAACCTCTTCTTGCAAGTCTTCGTCAGAAAGGTTGAAAAGGTCGAGATGTCTCACGACTTCAGGATCTTCGAGGTTGGGATCCTGACAGCTTAAAGCCCTAGAAAGGGGGTCCATTGTCCGGATATCCTCCTCTATTTCCTCACAGAATTTATTGTAGCTATCTGCGAAACATGTCGATTCAGACAGGGACGGACCTCTTATGATCTCCTTCAACATGAAATCCATATGGTTGTTTCCGACCCTCAAGGTGATTATCCCTTCCGAGACATCAATCAACGCTCTCCCCGTTGCTAAGAAAGGACGTCCAAAGATGATTGGGCAACGGGGGTCTTCATCCGTGTCGATGACGACTATGTCGCAGGGAATAAAGAAATTTCCAACCTTGATCGGCACATCTTCGACAATCCCAACAGGTCTCTTAAAGGAGTGGTCTTCCAGTTCAATCTGCATGTTGGTGCGAACCATGTCGGTCAAATCCATCCTTCGTGCGAAACTCAGGGGCATGAGGCTAATGCTTGCCCCCAAGTCCGCTACACCTTTCCGCTCGACATTGTCCCAGATGGCGAACGGGATTGTGAAAGCTCCAGGGTCCCTCCTCTTATTTGGTAAACCGAGCTTCATGAAGGCAGAGGAATTAGTAGCTAGGTACACTGTCTCTACCCTTCCTCCCCTCCTTTTCTTCATGATCAGATCCTTGAGGAACTTGGTGTATGTAGGCATATCTTCCAAAGCATCGAGGAAGGGGACTTCAAGATGCAGTTTCCTAATCGATTCCATGAACCTTTCGTGCTGCTTTTTCATATTCGCCTTGATCAGCTTATATGGGAACGGTAACCTGGGAGCATAAGGATTCCTCCCACCAGATGGCTCATCAGACGGTCTTGGTGCAGGCTCTTGAGCTTCTACATGCCTACCTTCGTCTCCTGCTGGAATAGCACTCTCGGGCCCTTGCTTAGGTTCCGGTGGGGCTTCATCAGTGCGCTCTACCGTCCTTCCTGATCTAAGCACCGCCATTACGGCAGTTTCAGGGTGGGAGAGCGTCTTTCCTACAGGGTTCTTCATCAGAGCAGCCATCTGAGCCAGCCGTTGATCGACCTCCCATTGGCGCATCTGTAGACTCACCATCTGGTGTTGCATGGAATTCAGAGATCCAGGGTTGGGAAGCGTCCCCTGTACCAGTTGGTTGATGATGGTGTCCTGTCTTTTTCCGTAGGCGGAAAGCTGACCAACCCAATTAGGTCGGCTCTCCCTCTCGCCTTGGCCCTGACATTCGCCTTCAGAGAGGGACTGCTCACAGCGAGACATGGTATCAATGCTCGGTGGAACAGGTCATAGCTTTGCAGGGTACCTGAGATATCACAAGAAATCAAGTAAGAATACAGAGTTATTTAGTTTAGGCAAAGAATAATGCTTAAAGAAAAAGAAAAAGAAATGCTGTCAAGCTCATTTCTAAGCTTGAGGCACGGGAGTGTAGTTAGTGGATTCGGATTCATCAACAGTGCCATTTGCCTTGTCCCCGGCAACGGCGCCAAAAAGTTGACTGGCCTAAATCGCGCGTCCTAAAATTGGAGGCGTATTTGAGGTAGTCGAGCTTTTACATTTATAACCTGAATCCTTCTAGGCCCCCGCAACTTTGTTTACGGGGTCGAAGTAGTCATACGGGGTCGAACACAGGGACAAGGTGGGTAGTGTTGAGAACTCTGAATCGACACTCTACACACCAGTGGGTAGAAAGAGATAGTAAATTCCCCAGTGGGAACAACAAGCTGTCACAAACAAAACAAAGAAAACTATCTCCAATGGAAGTTACAAGAAGGATTTAAGGTTTTGGTCATTTAGCAGTTTTTAGGGGTTTTCATGCAAGAGAAACAGAAAGATAAAACTAGAGCTTAAAGCAAGGTGCGAGGGATAAGACTTCAGTAAGACAAGCGGTAGCAGTAACATCCTACACCCCTCCTCTCAGAGCGGGTGCCTCTAACCAAGCATCAACACCCCTCTCGAGGTTTTCAGACTTGAGTTAGAGTGGAATGATACTAAAACAACTCCGTTCCAGGCACTCGCGTACTCCAGAATCGGACCAAACACTAGAGACACAACCCAACTCTCGAAGTGGTTGTGACGGGAAAACACGATTTGGTAGCTAGGCGAAACGCGATCCAAAACATGCAAGCTAGAGTTCAGATATCCAACATAGCAGTCACCCAACATAAGGCACCAAACATTAAATAACAAGTAGTTAAGCTTCCCTATTTCCATAAGCAATAAAGGTCTTAATACAATGCATAAGTGAAGAATTTAAATAATAGAATTAAAGATAGATGTCACCTCCTTGATGTAGAAGAACAACAGACTACTGTAGCTCTCCAGCCCGATATCGGTCAGGAGATGAGCCCGATACAGCAATGTCGGGCGGCACCCCCTCTCGGGCAACACCGACTGACGACTGACTGTATCGCTCAAGGACCCTGGCCGATACGCTCATGTCGGGCGGCACCCCCTCTCGGGTGGCACGCATGACAGCGAAGCGTATCGGGTTCGATATCATGTCAGACAAAGAGCTACGCGTCTACTGTCGGGCACTCGTGTCGCTCATCGTCGTTGGCCGATATCGGCCAGCAGCGTCGCCCGGGACAACCCTAAGTGAACCATTCCCTCCCTCTCGGGATGAGGAAAAACTCACCTAGTGTCGCCCGGCACAAGCGTTGGGGCGCGATATTCTTACTCTCACAGCTTCCTTCCAAGGTGGCTCCAAATGCCCTAACTGTGACTCCCCGGTTTTCTGAACTGTCTTTTCGGCTTCCTGTAGCTGCTATTTATAGGCAGCGGTTGGAGATGTTATGGTGCTGGAAGCGCCACGTGTCCTCCTATTTGCAAGTCAGTAGACGGCCGATACTTGCGTTGCGCGATGCCAGGATATCGGCTGTTGGTCACGTGACGGGCGGCGCCTGCCGGTCGGTGGCCTGTGTCGGGCGACAAGCTTGGATTGTCGCGGCGCGCTCATCTCCCTATCGGGTAGAAGGCGTGTCGTCCGTCAGGTTACTTCTTGCGCGGCGTCTGTTGTCGTGCGTCGCTGAGTTCCACTGCCCTGTCGGGCAGAGGTAGTATCGGTCGCTGGGAAGGCCGATATAGGATGAGTAAGCTTTTTAGGCTGGGAGGGCCTTATTGATGATAAATGGGCCGAAATAGGAGGAAAACTCTGTAAAAGATGGAAATATTAAATTAAGAGTGTTGTTGGCCAATTATTATAAAAGTACATATAAAAGAGAGGAAAATAGCAGAAAAGGGCAGTTTTGATAACGGAATAAAGGGCAAAAATGTCACAAAATTTGGTGTTATCAGATGTACCGTGCAATATGAAAACTTACCATGCATATGCATGAAATGTGTAAGAGTAGGTCATACAGACCGGGAATGCCTGTCACAAAGCCAGGTACGATTACACAGACAAGTAATATGGATACAGGGATGGAACAACAGGTGGACAGTTGAGGAGAGAAATCTATATTTTCTGAGGAAATCCATGCTTGACCTTTTTTAGGAAACCAAGAAAGAAGCCAAAGAGGAAGGACAACACCAGAGCAGACGAAAACGTAAACAACAAGAACCATTTTCAGAACCTGCAAAATTTCGCAGACATGGATGACGATGAGGAAGTCCACGAGGTAGTTCCGGACCCTAATGGAAGAAAAGGATATACTAAACCAAGCATCGATTGGAGGGCAAGGAAGATGTAGAAGAAAGTGACAAACAACAGGGAAAACATACCAGAAATGACAAATCAACACATTGATACAGGAGTTGCGGAAGAACATGCGGCTGACACAGGAGAAAAAGTAAATGGAGCAAGCAAGTCAGGGAGGGACACACTGTTGTAACTTTGATAGGAGACAACATGTTTTCTGTTGTTAATTTCAACAACATAGAAGACCAAAACAAGAGATCCAAAATAGGGGAAGTGACGATGGTGCAGAATCAACATAAAACAACAACACACTGGTAGGTGTCCACTCGAGGAATAGGAAAAAGTTTCAAGCTGGTGATGGTGTGTGATCCAATACTAGGAAGAGAGGGAAGCAAATTCACCATGAAGAACAAGATAACGAGGTTAATGCAGAGGAGGGAAATGACCATACTGGAAATAGTTATCAACCACAGCCGTTTTCTGGAATGTAGGGTGTTCTCAACAAAGACACCCACATTATGAAAAGTAAATGGTGATTAAGTACCATATGATTATCATGGTCATTGTAGAACCTAGGGTTAGTGGAAGCACAGCCGATCGGATCATCAAATACTTGGGTTTTCCCTGATCTCATAGGATGGAGGCACAAGGATTCTCTGGTGGAATCTAGGTAATGTGGAAAGACAACCTGGTGGAATCTAGGTAATGTCACAGGGGCGTAACCAGAGGGGGGGCTGCCGGGGCTGAAACCCCCCCCCCCCCCTCAAAAAATATTTTTATTATTAGTATGATACCACGTGCAAATTTATATTTTGTAAAAAAATTATTACATCGTACAAAATGAGACTTTTAATTTTATGATTTTAGTCAATCCTATCATACTTCTTTGTATGAACTACTAAATGGTTAAACTTTATATATTTGTATATTGTGTGTCTTATATACTCATAAATTATAAAATTTACCGTCCTAATATGTATGTCATCAATTATGAGTTTAAGAAATCATATATTTGGTCTCTATCCTACTAAAATTTTCTTAATAGTTTCATATTAATTGTATTAAGCCTTACACAAATTGCCTCCCCTACTTGAATGTCAATTACTATAAGACTAGGGGGTATGTACCCTTTCAAGATGAAAATAGTTATAGAAAATAAAGTTTATGAAAATATATCATGCATCATGTTGACCTATTAACTGAAATTTGATGTAATATAGTTGACTTATTAATTAACAAATATTATTAGCTATAAATTGAGTAAGTTCACTCCATTATAATTATACACCATTGGGAAAAATAATAACCATACATGCACAACTATCACATTCTATTTATATATTTTTCTTTCAAATTTTTATTAATTAATCACTCTCAAATTAAGAAAAAAGATCTATATTACTATATAGAAATAGATCTAAATAATATCTATTGTTACATAGAATTTCACAAACTTTTTTAGTTACATAAGATTTAGATATTATAAGTTTTAAAATAAATAACAATAATTACAAATTTACAAGAACTTCAAAAGATAATGATAATATTTCTATCTATAAAAGAAAAGATTATGATTGAATTGTCATAAGGTAAAAAAAGAGAAGAGAAAAATATATAAACCGTGGGGTAAGAAGTAGAAGAAAATGTGAGAAAATCTATCTAAGAAATATAACTTTAATCAAATGCAGAAAGAAAAATGAGGATGACACGTAAAATGGAAGTTAATAAAAATATTTTTTTTCTTTCATAGCTCTCTTTTTTAAATTTTAAATAAAAAATGTGCATGAATCTTTCCTCTTCCTTCTCTTCACTTTTTATTTCCCAATGTGCTTCTCCATCATATGTTGTTCATACAACCACATTAAATATTTTCCTTCTTCTTTCTTTCTAAAGTTTCCTTCAACGGATCATTGTGTCAAGATCTTATAATATACCAAGTACATTATACTTATATCCTTTATAGTATAAGATTTGACTGCTATAATTTTTTTTGATCTTCCAGTATGACATCATCCACTAAATGATGTCATATTATATTTTAATGCTTGTACTCCACTTGAAAGATGATTTTGTTCCCATTTTAATATAACTAATATTTTTCTTAAGCATTGCCAATTGTATGCACATTGTACTGATCAAGTGATCATGAATTATGATTATATTGTTGATCATCTAGTTGCTTAATCTGAAAGACATGTCAAATGTATTAGTTATGACCTTAGATATTTAAACAAATTTATTATTTTGAATAGTGAATTTTATCATTTCATTTATGTTAGGTTTTTTTTTTACAAATAGCTTAATTTATATGTTGGAGACAATGAGATACTAATTAGGTTTATTTTTTTTATTTTTCTCATCGTCACTACTCATAGTAATTCCGCCCTCCTGTGGTAGATTTCTAGATCCGCCACTCGCAATGCGGAAAGACAACCTGGTGGACGTGGAAATTCTCCAATCTCATAGGAAATTCATTCAATACAGGGTTGAAAATAAACTCCTCATGACCTTCGTGTATGGGAGCACGTTGCGAGTAGGAAGAAGACTACTATGGAACCGACTGCGGAACATCCATACAGGGTGAAGTGAAGCTTGGGTGGTATGTGAGTACTTCAATGCCAACATATTCCCACATGAGAAGCGGGGCGGAAAGACACTCGACTCCTTGAGCTACAGGGAGCTCGCGGAAGCTCTGAGAGACTATGAGCTAGTTGATCTGCAGCCAAGTGGTCCCATGTTGATGTTTTAGAGAGGGCTACTTTAGATGCGGCTCAACCGAGCAGTAGGTAACAAGGAGTGGCTAGATTGCTTTAGCAGCTTATCAGTTGAAATAATAGAGCGGATCACCTCATTATCATGCCCCTATTATGATCTCCACCCTATCAGAGAGAGCGCCCTATATGAGAAGAAGAAGAACCAATGATCAATGGCAAGAACAAGCCAGTTTTCAAGAAATGCTACCCACAGTTGGGATAGTAATTTCAATTTTATAGAAAACTCAAACACTTTCATCAATTATGCTATGAAATGGGATCGAAAGATACACGATGATAAGTGGATGCGCAAAAAGACACTACAAATCAAATTATTAACAACCCAAACAAAACTTGCACAGAGTTATGATCTTGACATTGAGAACACAATCATAAATAGACAAGCATCAATCTAGGAAGAGATGCCTCAGGAAGATTTGGAATGGAAGCAGAAGGCTAACTACGAGTGGCTAGCGTTGGGAGACAACAACACATGTTTCTTCCATACTGTTCCAAATCTCACAGTCAAAGAAATAAAATTACAAAGTTAATGAATATAGAAGATGAATGGATAACTGAGAAGAGTGCTCTGATTAAAGATGGATCATGACCACTTCTCCAAGGCATTAACGGATCCTAACCTGGGAGCCCAGAGGGCCAGCGTAGAAAAGGTAAATTGGCATTTTTCTTAGGTTATCCAACGTACCAGAGAGAGAGATCGATAAGGAGCCTCTAGTAGAGGAGATAAGAAGATGTTGTAGCGCCATGTCGCCCCTCAAAGCTCCTGGTCCGAACAGAGTCGATGTAGGATTCGTAGAATTCCTACAAAATAATTGGGCAGCCATCAAGAAGAGCTTGGCTGAGTTTCTCTGCAAGCTTTTTGCAGGGACTGGGCTAGAAGACAATGCAACAGACGCAACTATTGTGCTATATCAATATCTCAACATCCATACTCATGTATTAAACTCTTCCCTGTCTCTCTTAACAACACATGTGTCAAAGTTTTATCCAGAATTATTGTAAATTGTACCAGGCCTTTCTTGGACGATCGGATTTGCCCAATCCAATTGAGGTTCATCCGAGGAAGGAAACTACACGATAATGTCATTTTGTTGTTGGAAATTATCCACTCATTGGAGAAAATGAAAAATAGACAACTGTCCATGGTGATCAAGTAATACATATCAAAGACGTCTGATAATTTGAATTGGGATTTCATCTTTGACACCGTCCAAAGAATGGCGCTTCCAAGAAAAATAACTCAAGTCATCATGCAAAACCTCAGCATGGGAAAGTCTTTTATCCTATGGGATGGGGAGCTACTCAAGCCAACCACCAAGAGGAGTTAAAAAAGGCGACCCATCATCTCCTTATGTGTTTGTACTATGCATGGAGAGGCTTGACCAAGATATTTAAAAGGAGGTGGAAGCAGGCAGATGGAAGCCTACCTGGTTCAAAAAAAAGAAAGGAAAAAAACCCAAATAGCACACTATTGTATAAATATTTACCAGTATAGCACTTTTTCCAACTTATTTCTCGAACTAGCACACTTTCAGACTAAAGAGCCACTTTAGTCGGTGTTTTACTGTCACGGGGGTAGAAAGCGCCATATAATGTGGCGTTTTCAAGCTTGAGGACCCAAAAGAGCCAAAGAGTCTGGTGTTTTCAAGCAAAAGCGCCAAACAATCTGACCTTTTCAAGCAAAAGTGCCAAATTAGTTGACTTTTAATGTATAAAGTGCCACCTCAATTAGCGTTTCTGTGCTGGAGGACCCAAAAGCGCCAAACAATCTGGCATTTTCATAGTTGCGGGCCTTAAACACCAAACAGACTGGCGTTTGCATTGGCGTGTTTATCTCAAATAAATCCACAACCAAAGCGCCAACTAGTGTGGAGTTTGTTGTTCACAATATACGCCAAATCATATGGCGTTTAATGTATTTGCTGCATTATACGTTCAAGCATGTTCTAAATTTGTAAAAATTGAACACATATTTATATGGTATTTGTTGTATTATCTAAATATTAAACACGTATTCATATGGTGTTTGTTGCATGTTCTTAATTTTTAAATATCCAACACATATTCATATGGCATTTGCTGCATGTTCTAAATTTTTAAATATCCAACACATATTAAGCTAGATTATGATTACAATATGATAGAAATATGTCCAAAAGGAAATATGATAAATGGTGAATACAAAATGATCCAACATAGAACAACAACAAAAACAAACATCAGTCTAAATGCATTTAAGAAAGATACATGATTCAACTAGGAAATCTACAATATTTAGAAATGACAAGTAATCTTCAGATGCTGAAACAAAGAAGTTAAATCCTGCAATCAAAATAAAAGAAATATTTGACCAAATTATTAAACTATAGTTAACAATACAATATATTATTTTGAATATAAAAATATTTGAAAGAATTAATACCTGTCACTTTTGACTACCTAAACCTTAGGTTTGGTCACCAGATTGTTGCTCTATGTTTGGAGAATCTTGGATTGGGCTAACTGTGTAGTTTGAGCTCTACGTGTAGGCCTACTAATAGGAAATGGTGGTGTGATAGGTCGAGTGAAAGGAAAATTCCAAGATGGTGGAGGTGATCCATACATGGTTGTGTGGAGGCCCTGTAACCAGCTAGGTGGTGGTCCATGTGGTAAAAATGGATTAAAAGGCCTATGTTGGTCAAAGGCTCAGGACAGACTAAAACTTTGTTGAGACATGATAAAGTAGAAGGAACCCCAAACTGATCAGATGGTGGCGAAGAATAAGAGTAGAACATTCCTGGAAATGAAGAAGGAGTACTAACAGGAAATTGTCTTGCAGATTTAGAATCTCCTACAGGAAAGGAGTTGCTTGTTGTTGTAGAACAACCAAGTGCAGTAGAATGCCCTTGTGGTGTAAAGTGTCCAGTTTATGTAGAACAACATGGGGCAGTAGAATGCCCTTGTGGTGTAAAGTGTCTAGTTGTTGTAGAAGTTCTAAAAGGAGTGGAATCAATTGATGTTGTCATAAGAGGAGCTATACTTTGATTTGGATGCATGTGGCTAGGCATTTGCTAAAAGCATGCATTCTGTACTTTATATATGTTATCCCGTGTTATCAACCAATCATCAACAGGTGTCTCTTGTGTGAATGCTTTTAGTGTCTCTTGGATTTGCACATGAGTTTGGACCTATCGGAATGAATGTTAATTGAAATTGATTTCATTTCAAAATTAAGATCTATATAAATATATAAATTTATATAGATATATAAATATATATGTATACTTACACAATCTCTCTCTATGTATCCACGAGGATAGTACAAAGTAGGTGGATCAACTAGCCGTTGAACATGATACTCAGGTTTGTACCATCTAGGGGGCTGCTCGAGAGTCAAAGGATCAGGAAGTTGAACTATACTATTATGTTTGTCATTCCATGCATTTAGCACTGTGCTATATTGGACCAACCAGTAATTGTTGCTACGCCCTCTGCCATCATTCCTATGATATATAGGAAGGTATTGGGGTTGTGGTTGATAGTGAGCACCAAATTATCGTAGTACTCTATCAGGAGCATGCCACTCCATTACAGTAGAAGAGATCATTGGTACACGTGCCATCCAAATGTCTCTACCTTGTTGACATATAGGCGGCAACTTCGCCAATAGTTCAACACTGTAAGGTGTCCAAACTAACTACAAATATAAATATTTATAACAATTTAAATATTTATAACAATAAATATAACAATACATTAGATTAAATATTTCACAAATAAAGTTATGTAAAATTTAAGAATGAAATGAACTAAAACTCTCACCTAGCTTGGCTGATGGGTATCAATCACATTAAGGTAGAACGTCACAGTTCCTCGTGGTACACGTACACGCTCCATCAGATGGTTTCATCTGTTTCACATAATTTACCAACGATAAGAATATTATGAGATTATACTTTTTAAAATAGAATATTTATATATTCCTATGACTTACCTATAGCCTAATGAAGCATGTTCAGGCCACTGAAAATCATCTCGCATGTCCAACTTTCCAGGTCTACCAACATGCAATCTTTCCCAAGACCACAATTGCAGTAGATGCACACACCCAGATATTCATTTCTGTTTAGAACTTGTACGACACCTATACAACTGACGATATAAGTATGTTAAAACTGCACTACCCCAAGAGTATAAACCGCAACAGTCAAAATCTACTAGAAGAGGCAAGTAGCAAAGATGAACCTCGTTACCAGTACCATCTGGTAATAGAAAGCAACCTAAAAGGTGTAACAAGTATGCACTTGTGTATCCATGTTTGACTTGATTACCGACATTCTCCAAGTCAATGCCTATAAATGTAGAACGCAACCAATCCAACTGGACCGACCCATGATCAAGCCATTCTGGATGTGAACCTAAGATATGGTCGCACATGGAAGACCAAGAACTAAATTGACCTTCATTAGGACCTATAGGTTGACGAGCTATAACGACATTGCCATCAACACGTAAACCTAGTAAGACTTCAACATCCTGAAGTGTGATCGTCATCTCACCTAAAGGGAAGTGGAAGGAATTTGTATTTGAGTGCCACCTTCTACTAAGTGTTGTTATCAATGATGCATCAAAGTGAACCCTAGAAAGGGTAATAACTGATCAGAATCCCGTTGTACAAACATACCCTAACATTTCTGCATCTGTTAACTCCCACCTAGAAATTTCAGTGGAGTGGCATGTAATACGCAATGTATCATCTCCTTTCACCATATATATACAAAGAAAGAAAAAATATCACAACATGGTGTTAAATGACTAAATGCATACAATAAAATTACAAAGACTTGTTAACAAGATGTATACCAAAATAGAATCTAACAATTTATTACATGTACTATTACATGAGTCAGGAGGACATTTTATTCATCCCGCCCCCCTCATGCAAGTTAGCAAACTAAGATTACAACTAGAGATTTCAAAGTAGAAAACTAAGATTACATATAGAGATTACTAATTAGAAAATGAAGATTACATGTAGAGATTTCAAAGTAGAAAACTAAGATTACATATGGAGATTACTAATTAGAAAATGAAGATTACATGTAGAGATTTCAAAGTAGAAAACTAAGATTACATATGGATATTTCTAACCATTTATTTTCTTACATGTTCTCTCATTATGACCTAAACCACCACATTTTCCACATTTGTAAGAAGTGCGATTAGGATCAATATCCATATTTGTCATCCTGCGCTTCACTTTAGGTCTTCCTACACGTGTTGTAACAACTGGTGGTAGAAGATATACAAGACCCATGGTTGGATCAAACCTTGGCCAGTATCTTTGATCAGGGATTCCACTAAACTGAGGGGCATATATCATCCTATAATTGTCTAGCTTGTACCAACTGCTGACAAACTAAAAATATTCATAGTGTATGAAACTAGTGCATGCCAATACATGTGAGCATGGGATATGATAAACTTGTGGTTTACCACAAGTACATTGCAAAGGATAGGGATTTCGCATAATATGCACCTGATAACTATTACTTCACACATCATTGACAGTGAATTCTAACTCATTTACTCGGAAACTAATGTGATGTTTCCTTGCCTTCTTCTCCAACTTCTCAAATTTATAAGCTATACTCGCGGTGAATTGGCTAGTTAATGATGTTGCAGAGTTCCTCCTTTTGAAGAACATCACGATCAACCTATAATATGTGCTACATATGAGGGCTTGTATGGGAAGATTGCAAGCACGCTTTAAAATTCCATTAATTTTCTTAGAGTAATTGTTTGTTTTTGTACCGTATCGATAACCACCATCAGAAGACATAGTCCACAATTTTGGGTTTAAAAGCAATAGCCAACTGTAAGAAGATGGGTCAATGGCTTTTATAGCACTCATGTGTTTATCGAACTCTACCACTTCAGTCGCCTTAGCTACTTTCCACATCATGTTATATAATTCAGTAGACTTAAATTTCTTATGAAAGTTGTCTCTATAATGTCCTAAATAGTTACATTGAGTGGCATATGAGAACACCTCATCAAAAGCTTGATGAATGTTGCACATCCTATCTGATATAACACAAAAGTCATTCCTTTGTCGGACAATTGAAATTTGATATTTCATGCAATTCAAGAACCACACCCAAGAAGAACAATTTTCTTTCTTAACAACTACAAAAGCTAAGGGAAAGAATCCATTGTTTCCATTAATGCCAGTAGCTATAAGTAATGTCCCACCATATTTACCATAAAAAAATGTGCCATCAACACTAATCACTAGCTGACAAAAGCCCAACCTGTAATAGATGGACCAAAACTATAAAATGCATGTTCAAATCAATGTCCAAGGGTTGTTTCACTGGCTTTGAAATTATATACAGTTGCTGGAATAGCTTGTTCAACAGATCTACGAAATAGAAGTAATGACCCATACGATGTCTTCCAATCTCCAAAGATTGATGAAATGGCTTTCTTACGTGCATGCCAAGCCTTCCTGTAGGATATGGTAAGATACAACTCAGCTTTCACTTTTTCAACTATCTCTCGAGCGCTCATGTCTAGTTTTTCTCTCAACATAGGCATTATCATCCTTGCAATATATGAAGGCTTGCATTGCATATGATCCTAGTACAAAATTGCATTGTAGCATGAGTGTTTATCATTGTATTTTGTTATTTTCCATAACCCACCAACCCTCTTAGAAGCACATGCATGAAGTCGCCATGAACATTGATCCTTATGCAGACATATAAGCATAAAGAAATGCTTATTTGATTGGTCAGTCTGAAAATGGACATTTCCTAAGTTCTCTCACTTCCATTTCACTCCACCTCTACCTTTGTGGTTCGAACTGCTTTGGTGTTTGCTAGTGAGCTATTGTGGGCGACTGTAGGTGTGGGCTCTCCGCTTCATCCTCCTTCCTCCTCTGCCCCGGCCGTAGGTGTCTTCTGCTGGTGCCGCTGCCGCCTCCTCCTCTCCTCTACCCCAGTAGGTGACCTCCGCCTCCCCCTCCTTCCTACTCCGCTTCCTCCTCCTTCCTGCTCAATCTCCTCCTCCTTCATGCTCCACCTCCACCTCTGCCCTAGCAGCCTCCTCATCCTTCCTACTCCTCCTCCTTAATCCTCTACCCTAGGCGCATGTGGCCTTCTCCCACCTCCTGCTTCATCCATGTCCTTCATCGTTGGTGCCACCTCTTCTTCCTCTCCCTCGGCCGCCTCTTCTTCCTCTCCTCAACCACATTACCACCACCTCTTCTTCCTCTTCTTACCTTATGCGATGCTTACCTCCCTTTCTTTGTGGGATAATTTTTTTAAATATTAATGATCTTTTTTTTCTATTTATGCTCTCTTGATTATGAGATTAGGGTGAACTGAATAAAATGAGTGAACAACTTCACATCCAAAGGTGAGAGTTGTGTATGTGTTTTTGCTAATGTTGTGTGAGTTCTAATGTATGCATTTGTAAAATGTAACTTTAATGGATTGTAATTTATTGTACTGTATTATAAAAGGACTTTGTCCTACATGGCCAGTTAATTATTTAGATTTATTTAAGTATGCCACGATATTTATTAGTAGTTTTTATCTTGTACAAGTCTATTTTTGTGTGTGAATGATGTGTGTGAATGATGGTTTAATTGTGTATGTTTTTTATAGTTAAATAATGAGAAGTAGTTTTTTAAATATTTCAGACTTTCATAAAGTAATTTATATATCAAATTCATTGAAGAAAGTCATTTTTATATGGTTAGTGATTTTATCAAAGTCATTTGAACAAAGACAATTTTATATCAAAATCATTTGTACAAATGTGGTAGCTATATGGTTAGTGATTTTATATCTATTGAAATATACCAAATTCGCTGAACTAAGACATTTTTATATGGTTAGTGATTTTATCAAAGTCACTTGAACAAAGACAATTTTAGATCTAGTGAAATATATCAAATATGTTGAACAAAGTCATTTTTATATGGTTAGTGATTTTATCAAAGTCACTTGAACAAAGACAATTTTAGATCTAGTGAAATATATCAAATTTATTGAACAAAGTCATTTTTATATGGTTAGTGATTTTATCAAAGTCATTTGAACAAAGACAATTTTATATCAAAATCATTTGAACAAATGTGGTAGCTATATGGTTAGTGATTTTAGATCTACTAAAATATACCAAATTCGTTGAACAAAGTCATTTTTATATGGTTAGTGATTTTATCAAAGTCATTTGAACAAGGACAATTTTAGATCTAGTGAAATATATCAAATTTCTTGAACAAAGTCATTTTTATATTGTTAGTGATTTTATCAAAGTCATTTGAGCAAAAACATTTTTAGATCTAGTGAAATATATCAAATTCGTTGAAAAAAGTCATTTTTATATGGTTAGTGATTTTATCAAAGTCATTTGAACAAATACAATTTTAGATCTAGTGAAATATATCAAATTCGTTGAACAAAGCCATTTTTATATGGTTAGTGATTTTATCAAAGTCATTTGAACAAAGAATATTTTATATCAAAATCATTTGAACAAATGTGGTATCTATATGGTTAGTGATTTTAGATCTACTGAAATATATCAAATTTGTTGAACTTCCATACAATTCTACTAAATCACAAAAAAACTTTCATTTTATATATCTAACAAAAATTACTTCCATACAATTCAGGCCGATACTCCCAAGACATTTTGTCATAATTTATGATGGAACACCCATTCCTAGTGAAATATCTATGACATCTACTGATGCCGAGTTTTGGTCATTCATACATAAAGTTCTCGACATCAACTCATCAATGCATGACATACATTTAAGTTACACCCTTCTAAGTGATTTAGGTCCGACGTTTAACTTGTTTCCTACTCAAGTTGTGGATGATGATAGTTGGAAAGACCGACTCACTATCGGCAACAGGAGGCATATAAATCTTTATGTTGAGATATCCAATATTTTGGGTGATGATAGAAAACACAACGTTGTTGAGGATGATAACGATGATGACGATCTAGATTATGATGATGATGATGATGATGATGATGATGATGATGATGACCTTGATAATGACATAGAATTGCAACAAGTTTGTATATATGATAGCAAATCATGATGTTTATGTTGATCCGGTAACTTGGAAGGATGATTGGGTGGACCATAACAATATGGATAACTATGAAAGTTTTAAAGTGTATGATTGGATTTATGACTTTGAAAACCCTTTATACATGGGAGACGATGAAGTTGTTACAGGTTAAGGTTTTAATAGAAGTGATATTTTTGAAACAAAGGCAAACCTCCTTGTAAAATTGCAGTCTTGGACGGACACGACGTATCGTTCTGTTGACCGAATAAACATAAAACACCAGACAATGTGGCATCCTTCTATCACGTACTCTGGTTGGAAATGCATATTCAAGTAAAACGCTACACTTCGTGGTGCTTTTATTTCCCGAACCGATAAAAGGCCAGGATTTATGGCGTTTTACCTTAGAATGCCAACTAGTTTGGAACTTATGGCTGAAAATACAGTAAAACGCCAACTAACGTGGTGATTTTGTGTCCTCAAGCTTGAAAACACCACATATTATGGTGCTTTCTATCCCCGCAACTAGTAAAACATCAACTAATGTGGCGCTTTACTCTGAAAGTGTGCTAGTCTGAGAAATAAGTTGGGGAAGGTGCTATATTAGTAAATATTTATACAATAGTGTGCTATTTGGGTTTTTTTTCCAAAAAGAAACTACCCTTTTCGTAGCTGGCCTTTGGCGATGATCTAGTATTATTTGGTGAAGTGTCAATATCGCAACCAAAGTGTATTACAAAATTCTTAAACCACTTTGAGGAAGAATCACACCTCTTTATTGCTCGTGAGAAATCATCAGTGTTCTTTCTCAAGAACACACCATATGGTTTACGAAGAATGATTAGGAGGAAAATCAATATGATTTAGGTCAATGAACTAGGCAAACACTTGGGTATCCTAATTGTGCACAAGTCAAACACTAAAGCATTGTATCAGGATCTAATTAATAGATGCCAAGCCAAAGTCAACTCATAGGCTAACGAGACAGTATCCCTTGCAAGTCGGGTCAAGTTAGCATGAACATCCTTGAAACCAACAACTATACACATAATGTAACCATCCAAAGTGCTAGTAGAAGTGTGTGATGAACTTGATCAGACTACTAGAAACTTTGTATGGAGTGGATTTACGAAAAGGAAATCAACTCACCTATTGACATGGAACAAGATGCTTTCTGATCGGCAAGATGGGAGACTAGGGATGTAGATGAATAGAGAGTTCAATGATGCTCTACTAATGAATATAGTGGACAAGCTAATAAAAAAATCCAACTATGTCTAGAAACCTTTAATGATGGCAAAATATAGACTGAAGGAGTTGCATCAGGGAACAAATTCAATGACTTGGAGGGGAGTATAGAACCTTCTAAAGATTGCTAGGAAACAGACAACAATCTCAATAGGAAATGGAAATGGTACATCTATTAGGGAGGACTGGTGGCTCTGGTTGGCTAGGGTGTCGGTTGTAAAGGCGGGTTGAACAATGCCTAATGAACTACAAGACCTGAAAGCTTCAAGTATGGTGATGCAAGAAGATCAATGGGACGTTGATTTTATCCAACATTACCTTGAAGAAAACTGATAACATCCTATTTTGTGGACATTTATGTGTATATTATATCACCATAATGACATTTCTTTGTGATTTACATAATCAATCTCAATCATTTTTGACAAGACATGATATGACTACCTTCTACCTAAACCCAACACTCTTTTATTGCTTTATACAAAATTCTCATCGGTCGTACATTTGAAGACAATTCAACATTCAAGGAAGGCAACACCATCTTAATGTTGTGATCAACAGAATTGCATCCAACTGTGCGACCGAAGGCCAAGTGAAGCCAACTCCCTTGCAAACTCTATAGGTTGTTGGACCCAGAACTGATGAAGTCCAAGGCCTCAATGGTCACTACGGTTAGTGCAGCAATTGAAGCCACTGCACCCTTACAAATGATGAATCAGTGGAAGCCAATCCCTTTGTAGTCTCTACAAATGCATCTACCGTTGCGACAACCAAGGGCTTCTGGGGTCTCTACACCTTGCGTATTGTGATTGATAGGGTTGATTGCTTTTTGCGACTAACTCATGTTTGACATAAAGAAGGCAACAATCTTTAAGTCGGTGGCCAATGCCTATAAATAGGAACCGACCTTGTCCATGTAAAGGGTTACGAGATCAAGAGACGATGAAGTGCTGCAACATTCTAAAGTCACCCTCACTCATATCCATTGATCTTCAACCTCTAAAGACAAAGCTCCAGAGGAGAAAGAAGATCACCACCCTCTTCTTTGAGAGAAGGAGTTACCATCCTATATGCCAATGCCAGATTCAGATCTGAAGGAGTACTATTGGTGTATCACCTTCCTCCTTCTTTAGATCTATCATCTCTCACACGTTTTTCATCCATCATCTTCATCTATTTGTATGTATCTTCACTTTTTCTAAACTCATAATGCTACTCACTAAATAAGTGGCCAAACTCATAGTTTGGGTTGGGAGTAGCACTAGGGTTCTTCCAACATGTATATACTTACATCTATTTGAATACATATGCTCTTAGAAAGGATTAACTTCATCGTCTTTGATCTGAATTCTTAACTTGTATGATTAGATACCATCTTGTGATCTTCTATTGTTAGTTCCTCAAAAGAGTATCATTAACCTATCTAAGTTTTTGCAGCTGCATGAATGCATGAAAATGTTGGAATGCTTAAGCTAATGATCATATGTTTGTACTTGTGATTGTTTGTTTGCCATCGAGAGAGAGAGAGAGAGAGAGAGAGAGAGAGAGAGAGAGAGAGAGAACGTTATAATCTAGATCTTTCCTAATCTCAAGAGAGGAGGGAATAGAAATATATTGTGGTTGCTTATGTTGTTGCTATGGGTATAAAAAGGGTGTGAGTATTTCATGTTGGTGAGAGATCTTAGTAGGTGAAACCCAATCCAAGTTCCCATCCATATTTTTTATCACATGTTTGTTTGTCTTTGTTCTCTTGTTCTCTTGTTTTGTTTCTTTATTACCCCTTTACTTGTTCCATTTGGTTGGATCCATGTTGTTCCATAAGGAAAAACACCTTAACATGCCCTTTCGTTTGTGTTTCTGAGTCAAGAGTCCTACATTCTTAACAATTACCTTTCATGGTCCCTATGGCTAGACCCTGATCTTCTACAATTAACCCTATATAATAGTTGCAGGGGCTTAAGTGTAGGGTTACTTCTTACTTGTCGATGACATATTAAAGAACAAGACGTCAGGAGAAAAGGAACACCTCCAATTTTGTCTGATGAATTCCCTCCCTGACTTCATATTCCTGCCCATCCTCAATGATAATCATTGGATGCTACGAATGGTCAAAATCAAAGCAAAGACTGCTATCTTCTATAATAACTCTAATTTAACTTTCACATTGAACAAATATATGAGCATGAATACGTTGAATACACCAACTGAAGAAAAAGTGATAGCATGCACAGAATCAATAGTTGACATGATCCACAAGTCCGACACATGGTACAAATATTTCAATAATAAATAGTTCAAGAAGACATAGTTTTGTCATAGAATCCCCCAACAAATTACTCATTCAAATGACTATGACTTTTATTTCCATAGCCTTTAATGATGCAAAAGTCAAAAGATTGCAATATGGATGCTATCATGCATTCAAACGAAGATATGTTGACATGTTACTGCAATCCAAATGGATGATCCATGAATAACCTCGACATGAATAACTCAGCCTATTTAATTTCACTCTCTTTCTTTGACACTCCGGGACAGAGTGTGTGATAAGTTGGGGGGGTCTATAAATGGGCATGAGAGGAACTTCTCTCTAGCTTCCATTGTTCAAGTTTCAACATATCCATTTTAATTATTGTTCAAGTCACTCAATTTTGTTAAAAATCAATTCTGCACATGCATGTTCCCTATTGGATTTTTTTTTGAAATTTTGATGTACAAGTAGTCTAGAAAGGCATATTTTGAATCCAATTCTCCAGGATAGTGTCATAACTACAACTCTTAGACCTTCTTGTCTTTAGGTTAACTCTTAGCATAATTACTTTGAGAATGAAAAATTTGGGCTACTAAATCCACTTAAAAATTTTGAGTGTGATAATGTCTTAAAGTCAGCCCTACCTTGAAATAGTGTAGAAGGCACAAGTATGTCTACCATCCTAAACTAAAACACAAAGTAAGGAGGACTCAACTCTTGATTGATCACCATGTTCTAAAGTACATGTAGGATAGTGCACAAACCCTATAAAAGATGAAACAACTACCCCCTTCTAGTTTTGAAAATCCTTGCTTTGGGATTAAAAGAGGCATGCCAAGTTTCACCAAAATCCTATCACCCCAAAGCATGTAAGCACAAATAAAGCCAAGAGGAATAAAATTATGAGAGTTGTGCATGGGAAGATTCTAAAGGACTTTGCCCGACCAACATAGTGCTGCACTCAGGATGCAGATATGTCGTTCCCGGTAGTGGAGCCTAGAAGCCAATTCTTACATTCCTACATTTCAAATGGGGCCTCACACAACCACTTGACAATACATCAGGGTCCATTCAGGCAACACTATCTTTAAGACATATAACATGGTTGAGAGAGCCTAAGAAATGTAGGAAACATTGCAACCATAGACCACTCAAGCACCATTGCTAAGAAATCCTACAAAATAAAAGTTGGGTGTGAAAGGTACCTCTACTAGAACTTTGCTCAAGTACAACCTAGAAAAGAACTATCAATGCATCACAGGGGGGAACTTTCTGATAAAGAAAGTCATAGTGAGCAATATGAGTGATGCAACTCCAATCTAAGAGGGAGAGTTTTGGTGTCGACAACCCTTTGTTTGTATGCATAAATTCCAACTTAAGGATGACATTATCACATTTTTGACCCTCACAAAAATAATAAAAAATTTAACCCTTCAAAGTCATTAAGCCTTAATTTTATGTGTTAGCCTGAGGACATGCTAGATTCTAAGTTTGGGGGAATTGATAACATCCTAATTTTTGAACATTTGTCTATTTTATTATCTCCATAATGACTTTTTTTTATGATTTACATAATCAATATTGGCCCTTTTTGACAATATATGATAGGACTACCTTCTACCTAAAGTCACAACTCTTTTTTTTCTTTATATATAATTCTCATCACTCTCTACATTTTGAAGACAATTCAACATTCAATAAAAACAACACCATGTTAATGTTGTGGTCGATTCAAATGCATCTACCCTTGTGACCGAAGGCCAAGTGAAGACAACTCCCTTACGATCGCTACAGGCCACTGGACCCAGCTATTGACGAAGTTAGAAGCCTTAGTTGTTACTATATTTAGTGTAGCAACCAAAGCCACTACACCCTGGTAACTGATGAATTAGTGGAATCCAATCCCTTTGCGGTCGCTACAAATGGATCTACCCTTGCAACCAAGGGGCTCCAAATTTCCTATGGTCGCTACATCATGTGTATTGTGATCGATGGAGTTGATTGTTTGTTGTAACCAACACATGCTCAATGTAGCAACCACAAAAATCTTTAAGTCGGTGGCCAACATCTATAGATAGCCACCAACCTCATCCATGCAAGGGGTCTCAACATCAAGAGATGATGAAGTGTTGCCACATTTCAGAGTCACCCTCACTCATATCCATTGATCTTCTACCTCTGAAGACAAAGGTCTAGAGGAGAGAGAAGATCACCACCCTCTTCTTTGAGATGATTTGCCATATTCTACACCAATGCTAGATTCAAATATGAAGGAGTCGTGTTGGTGTATCACCTGCATCCTTCTTTAGATCTATTCTCACTCTTACACTGTTCATCCATCATCTTCATATATCTCGATGTATCTTCACTTTTGTAAACCTATAATGCTAATCACTAACATGAGTGGCTAAACTCATTGATTGGGTTGGGAGCAGCCATTAAAGCTCTCCTAACATGTATATACTTATATCTATTTAAATACATATTCTCTTAGGAAGATTTATCTCCATACACTTGATCTTAATGCTTCACTTGTATGGTAAGCTACCCCTCCGAAGAGTAACATTAACCTTATCTAAGTGTTTTGGAGATGCATGGATGCATGAAAATGTTGGAATGCTTAAGATAATGGTCATATGTTTGTACTTGTGATTGTTTATTTGCCATATTGAGAGAGAGATGACCTTATTATCTAGATATCTTTCCTAAGCTTGAGATAGGAGGGAATAGACATATATGGTGAGTGCTTGTGATCTTTTTAAGGGTATAAAAAGGGTGTGAGTATTGCATGTTGGTGAGAGATCTTAGTAGGTAAAACCCAATCTAAGTTCTTATCCATATTTTTTTCACGTGCTTGTTTGATTTTATTCTCTTGTTCTCTTGTTTAGTTTCTTTTTTTGCCTTTTACTTGTTCCATTTTTTTGGAGTAACATTGTTCCATAAGGAACTCCACCTTAACCAACCCTTTCGACAGGGTCCTACGTTCTTAACACTTACCTTTCCTTGTCCATGTGGTTTGACCATGATCTTCTACATCAGACCCTGTATAATAGTTATGGGGGTTGAGTGTCATGTTATAAATTAAAGAGTCTGACTACTATAGATATGCTCCATTTATGACATGTGATTTTGGCTAATTAAATACTCAGTTAAGGAAATCTTATCACGCCCCACACCAAAGGCAACTCTATGAGAGGGTGACCACTACTGGCCTGATCATCCTCATAGTAGATATTTAGTGAGGAGAATGTATACAAAACTCACCAAGGAAAGAATTGTGAGTAAAGCTGAAGACTAGAACTGCATATGGAAGCAGAGTGTCCTACATATAGTGAAGATGCATATTTTTATTCTAAGCCACAACAAGCTCCTTACCAGTGAAATGATAATGCTCAGGATACTGACAAAAAATGGATATTGTGGGCAATGTGGCACAAACAAGGAAACACGTATTCATGTTGTTCATGATTGTCCCTTGATCCAGCCACCATGGCTTCTACTGGAACCAAACCTCCCTTCAGGTTTCTATACTACAAGTAACACACATGATTGGGTACTTCTCAACATGCGACAGACTGGGCACAATAATGAGTGGAGCAAGATAATCATGGTGGCATGTTGGAAAGCCTGGAAGGCAAGAAAAGCTCATGTCTTTGTAAATAAGAGATTGAACCTTTGTTAGCTTGTTACAAAAATAAGAAGCTATATCTAAAGTATTCACTCCTCCCAAGAGGACACCACCCCAGAACAAGAACAAACACCTGTAGTAAGATGGAAATCCATCACGAGGGGAGTGACCAATGTCACAGTAGATGTAGTCGTGCACATCACTTGTAATATCCTAAGTGTTAGCTATGTGGCCAGGGACAACAAAGGGAGGTGGATCAAAGGAGATGCATTAAAATACATGGGGTCTGGCCCACTCTAAGGAGACTTGTTGGCAATATTATTAGTCATGGAGGCCATAGAGACCTGGAGAATAAGAAGACGTGCCCAACTAGAAATTAACTTCATTCAAAACACAACGTCCTATCCAAGAAAGTACAAATACCTAATTCAAAGAATTCAACACTCCAAAACAAGTATAGACTTGATAACCATATAGAAGATTGGAAGGAAGGCTAACACACTAACTGATCCACTCGAAAAGTGGTTCTTGAAGGAACCTAGAGAAATGTATCTATCCTCGGCATGCCCAATTGTTCTCAAGGAACTCATGCATAAAATGGACTAGAGTCATCATACTTGTCATAGTACTCTTCTTCATCAATAATATCAAAAATGAACTGTCTTTTCCCATGATGAATGACAGACCAATTTTCTTTTGTAGGATCTTCAAAATGGAATACATATTTTTCTTGTGATGCCATGATGAAGGGTCCATCCTTCTAGCTTGTCCACTCAAAAATCACTATTGTAAATTCGAGTTCATTAACTATAACTCTTTTTATCAACCCATTTACACCAAAATAATAGAATTCTAAATTATGTGTAGTCAACTTCCCATATGACTTTAATGATACTGTAATAAGAAATATTCCTTATTGGTATGTATGCCCAGAGAGCCAATCATATGATGATTGTAATGGCATAACTTGTAAATGATTTGATTAATAATAAAGACAAGCTTACAACTTATTCTATCTTATTTAGTTATGAAATGATGAACTAACGTAATAAATATATAAATAATGAATTATACTCAATGACATGAGTCTTCAGGTTTAGACCCAAAATGAGATCATATGAATGTGAAGAATTCATATATTATTGTTATGGCCATGGTCGGATGTTATTGTGGAAGGTTGACATACAACAATAACACATAAGACTAGATTGTGTGTTGGTTGATGATATAATAACATTAGTCATGATATGGCGATATCAAACCAAGCACATAGATACATGTTAGAGAATAGTGTATCGAACAGAGCCACCATGAGAGTAACACATGGATACCATTACTATGGTGGTCATAGTTATCTCTCATAGTGTTGGTGGTGATTGTGGTTCTGAGACCTTGATTCGCTATACTCATCAAATGTCATTTGGTATGCTTTAACATCATCAAACATATCTATGAATAAGGATTTCTATAATGGTGATGATTGGGTGACTGTGACACATGGGGATGGATTGATTGTGAGTGATGTAGATGGGATATTTCCCTCCTATGTGAGTATGATTTCCAAGTCCACATGAGTTAGTGAGACTGAGAAATACATGGTCATGTTCATGTGAGTCAATATATGATATTGAGATTACACATATCTCATACAATACTCTATAGCAAGAAACATAGATTTGGTGCTCAAGAGGATGACAAATCCATGCCTCAAGTTCAATGTGGATATCATAGACAAAGGAATTATACAAACACTGTAACACCAAACAAAGATTTTAGGTTCAAGTTGTTCTCCAAATTTTCTATTTACTTGGATAACAATGATGTGTGACTAGGAACCACTCTTTTCTTGTGATGTCATAATTGGTTATGGTCATTCACTGCCAACGTAACATGGGACTTATAGGGTCACACACATAGGACATGACCTACAAGAGGAATTTGATCATGAATGATGTTTTTATGGAAAACAAAAAGTGTTTAGGTATTCATTTAAACAACCGAGGTTCATAATTGAGTGACTGGACTCTGAACCAACTGGTTCAAGTGTTGAGATTATTAGTTGGAGTGTTAGGGTAATTTGAATCAAAATTGGTTGTACTTTGCCTGAACTGGACAAGTAAAACAACCATATTATTTGTGAAATAACTGTATCACAATGTGAAATGATCGTTTCACTATGTGAAACAACCAGCTTGTTTCCCAGATATCCCTATTCAATTTTGAATTTGATTGGAATGAGGTGATGTCATGTTTAGCATTAAATCGGGCATTGATTACCAATTTGATTTAGAACAAAAAACTTACGATACGATCTTTTTGCTAAGTTAGACGATCATCTCACTCACCAAATGACTATTTCACTAAGAGATACGACCATGTCGCTCATGAGATGACCATTTGGGTGTGTGAAATGATTGTTTTGCACCGCACAAGATCTAGATCATTAATTATTTTAGACCCTTCTACTCCCACACCAATTGGGAAACTTGAGCGTAGAATATATTATAAATAGAGGGGTACTGGGGGATTCCCAAGACAAACAATTGAGAATCAATTTCTTTAACAATTGTTATCCTCTCTGGTTGTGGTAACCAAGAGAGCCCAAGCAATTCCTACCCGACTAGGGAGGTATAACAAGGGAGAGAACAACTGAGAATCATTATAGGAGAGCAGATTGGTGACTAGTACACCAACAGGAGGTAAAACTCCTTCCTATCTATTCTAGCAGGATGACAAGGGTTCCAGGTGGTTTGTGTGGACTTCTATAGAGGTGAGGTGGCCTTCTCCCTGTCACTAAGGAGGGCAATAGCAGCCATAAGTCTGTGGCAATAGGAGCTACAATAGACAATGACATTTGAGGTTGTTGTCTATGGAGGAGCAGCAGACGAGTCCCATTGCAACTATAAGACAATTGCACATCTAAAATGATGAGGAGTATGTCATTGGACTTACTCCAGGACAAGGTATATCCTCAAAACCATCCTTTCTGCTATATAGTTCTTGACGTGATCTGCTGGTTTAATGGAAAATATGACATAAAATTATTTTGTTTCCATTGCCTATTCTTTCATCCTATTTCCCTA
Organism: Alisma plantago-aquatica; assembly: GCA_963693085.1. Classification (NCBI taxonomy): domain Eukaryota; kingdom Viridiplantae; phylum Streptophyta; class Magnoliopsida; order Alismatales; family Alismataceae; genus Alisma; species Alisma plantago-aquatica. The sequence continues at coordinate 567,549,072 of OY856412.1, forward strand.
CATTTCCTTCACATGAACTCTTATCCTTGGTTCTAGAAAAATACAATGATGATCCCTAAAGGGTGACCCACTGTTTTGGATGACACTCTTATCATCTTGATGTTATATGTAGTATGAAAAATCCTTTCATGTCAAACTCGTCTTATGATGTAACGTGGGTCTTTGGCTTATATGCCAGCCATTTGATAGTTTTTGTAACATTATTTGGTATTTGAGATAGTTGATTGAATACTTTCTTTGGTCTTACATTGGTAAAAGTCTTAGTTTTAGTCTTACCTGATGTCGTCCTTTTATACCTAGATCCCCCACATTTTGAACATAATTTCATATCGATATAGTCCTTTTGAAATAGGAAACAATCATTCAGGCATGCATGTGTCTTCTTACCCCCCATTCCAATTGGGTATAACATCTTTTTCATTTCGTATGTTGAGATTGGAAGCTAATTTTCTTTAGGGAGAATTTTTTCAATAAAGACAACAGAGAAAAGAAGCTTTTGTCTCCCCATCCATTGTTAGCCTTCAGATTATACAATCCCAACACAATGCTCAACTTCATAAACATAGTACAACCTAATTATAATGATTTCTCATCATCATCAACAATATTTCTAAATAAGGGAGGTGGGTCTGTAATATTTACTTCACAACTATCTAGCATTGCATCAACCATATCTATTGGAAATGGTTTGCTCTCGTCAACATCATCAACTATTTTTTGTTTGACATGACTACCACTACCGACACCTATTGATCTTGCACTAGTAAACTCTCCATTCTAGTAGCAATTTTTATAGCCATGCACAATCCCATTACACTTGACATGATCTTTGATCATGTCAACAATGTCCACTTTCAAGTTGTTACTACAATTCCTACATGAGTAATAGAACCTATCTCCAAGTAGTTTTCTATATTTCTCTACAAATATTATGAACCCATTGAGACAATTAATAAACTCTAGAGTGTAGTATATTGGTTTAGACATCCACGATCGATCCATTTCCATGATTAGATGGGAGAGGTGTAGCTCATCAGGTTCTTGCTAGTAAGTTAATTTAGAAAATATATATGTTTGAAATGAGCCTTAATTATCTAGTAGCATTCACATTCATGAATGTGCACCACCTATCCCATTCTTGAGTAATTCACCTCACTAGTAAGTGTATAATGCACGTATAATCTCAATAAATTTGGGTAGTATTTCTAAAAAGTACTCCAAGTACACCAATGTAGATGAGAAAATACCCACCTACATATGTAGCCAGAGAACAAAAGGGGCAATGTTGTTGAAATTTATTGAAATCGAACACATGTTGTACACTTACATCCTATATGAGATGAAGTGCTCATGAATAGTCCCAAATTGGGGACTATCCAAGGTTTAATCCTAATTGGTAAATCTTGGATGGGCTTGAGGAAAACAAGGTACATCAGTTACAGTTTACAAATTAGAGTATACATTATAGGAGTTTAGGGTTTAGGCTGAATAAAATAAATTTATATCTTCAATATAAATCATGTAAATTTAGAGCAATTCATATCAATTTCAGTGTATTAATTCCTAGGTCTGATCATTTATCCATACTAACATTTAAATGCTAACATTTAACAATGCCCTTATCATATTTATAAAATTAGTGTTATAGTCTCAAGAAACATTGCAATTATAAAAATTCATTAAATGAGATCTAGAATTTTATTCTCTTCTCATATAATTTATAGTTTCATTATTAGCATGTAATCGTCCTAACAAAGGCAAATAATCCATAATGTGCATGTAATAATTCATTACAATTTTGACACAATTTATATGATTTGTTCTCGATTTCATCTCAATTCACTAAAAAATTGAAATCTTCATTAATTCAATTTCATTACAATTCACAATTTTGACACAATTTCTATCAATCTCCATATACCTCTCCCCTTCCTCTTTCCTCCTCTCTCCTCCTTCCCTTCATAGTTTTCTTCTTAGTATTTAGAAAAAATCATAGGGTAGGGGAAGGAGGAGAGAGAAGGAAGGAGGAGAGGGGAAAGAGAGATGAAGATAATTGAGGAAGGAGAGAGGAGAAAGGAAGAGAGGAAGAAGGATGAGAGAACATACATTTTTTGGAGGAGGTTGGTGTCAGAGGAGGATGGCACGAGCATTAGTGGTGGTGGTGAAGGAAGAGTCGAAATGCTGGTGTGAGCAGTAGTGTCAGTGGTAAAGGAAGTGTCAGAAGGTCGTTGGCGAGTAGTTAGGGAAGCAGTGAAAGCATTTGGCTGGCAGATGTAGCCATTCAGATGTATTTTTCTTGGGAGGAGTGAGGAGGTTGGCGGTGGCAGAGGCTGCTGTAGCGGCTGGCGGTGAGCGTAGGTCTATAGATAGCATGAGCGAAGGTTGGAGGAGACCACTTGGTATTGTGAGAGAGTAGTAGGGAAGAAATCAATCTGATAGTATCGTGGATGGAAAGAGGTGAAAAGATTTTGGGGTTAATAAATAGGTACATTAGGTCTCAGTTATTACAAAAATCGGTGACGCACAATCATTGTCGCCGGTTGTATTTTAAACACTTTTAGAAAATAGAAAACTTTGTCGTCAGTTGTATTCAGTAAACTAATGTTTAACTCTACATCCTAGATGCAACCCAGTGACACCTACATTGTCTGTTAGGGTGAAGAAAAATGACAATAAATACAAATTAGGGGTGGAAATTTTTTTGTGGGACACATGTCACGTG
>OY856412.1:567556793-567574293 GCA_963693085.1 Alisma plantago-aquatica
TTTTCCATGTTCTATTAAAATGATGAAATTACTTGCCATTGTTTCTAGCATGCTGATTTTATTAGACTAATTCACTAGTGTAGTGGTACTTGTATGTATAACCACCCATAGTTGGGCATGTATTTAATCGCCCCGGGGAATGTGATACTCTCCTCCCCGCACATGAAATATGTGCAAGTTACGGGGAATGTGTTATTCTCCCCTCACCATTTTGGTTGAAGGTCTGGTAGGTGCCTCAACCCAACATAGTTAAGGTAGTCAATATAAATCATGCATGCAATCCTTGGTTATATATTGTTCATGGCAAGCAACTATTGAAATATTCTTCTATATATATGGCCTCATTCTCTTGATATCTTCATCATATGATGAAACCTATCATGTTTATATTTTCTTTGCTTATCTTGTTGCATTAGAATAGTTTTGTAACACATACTTTTATTTTCTTTCCCTCTTGCTGGGTGCCTTCCCAACCACCCAAGCGATGAGCAAGGTGATGGATGACATGAAGGCTTATCTTTGGCTTGGACCTAGCCGATGGAGTTGTTGCTATGAAGACAAAAGTGTAGTCTAGACTTCCCTCTATCTAGATCCTAGTTGTGTATGATGATGTAACCCTAAAAGGGAGATTTTCGATGTATTTTGTATAATCTTTTATGAAATTGAATATTGTCAGAAATTTTTATTCCACTACTTTTCAATGAGTTTTGATTATCATAATTAGTAGAGGGTTGGTTATTCCATATCCTTACAATAACACTCTCAACAATCAACAAGTGCATATTATAAAATGAGTTATTTCAACACAATTTACAATTACATATTGAATGAAGATTCTATAGTCTATGAACATGTATGCTAACTAGGATCTATACAATATGTACAACCTGTAAAACTTTCTCACATCTTGTACTTTTATCCCATGCTAGCTCTGAACCTAAAACATATGTGAAACAACAAATCAACACAGTGTGTAATGTACATGGGTGAAAGATACATATATATTATGTTTGCATACTTGAAATTTTTGAGAAAGAAGAAAAGGTAATAGGAAACATTATTAATGCAATAATCATGTAAATACATATTTTTGGGAATAACTTTATATGCATTTGTACTACAATTTATATCGGCACTTTATCATACATTAAATATGGGAAAATCACTTTATCATACATCTAGCGTGGGTAATTCATCATACATCCATACTAGGCCATATGTCATACAACCATACAGGGCCATTCCCTACCTCTTAGGGTATGGGGTTGTGCTGACTTCAGTAGCTAGGACTCATCAATATTCTTTTATGTTCCTTGAAGTGTGGCGAATCATATACTCTTAATAGGCATCCAAGAATTTATATCCAAATGCAAGCATCCAAAGTACATGATATCATTATGCATTCATAAAAATTAGTCTTATACTTAATAAAACCCATGTACCTGAGTTCAAAGATTTCTTATACATCCATGATCAACTAAAACTTTGGTCAACACTTGATAAATAACACATATTCATCATTAATACAAGGGCCACTATATTATTAATATTTTAGGTCCAAAATTAGGGTTTTGCTAGAATCTAGGTTTTACTGACCTAGAACATTTTCTTGATATTTTTATATTGATCATGAGTTCATTTTTAGGGTCTAGCCCAAATTTCATATTTTCTGGTGATTGGCCTTTTTTCTAGATTTAAAATGAGGATAAAAGCCTTTAATTAGTCATTAATTAGGATAGATATAATATTTGGCATAATTTCAAGATTAGATTCCATACTTAGTTTCCTTATCATACTAGGGTTTAATAAAAAAAATTAGATTTAATTTTATTTATTTTCCAATTATGCCACATAAAAGAAGCATTCCCATCTACATTAAATATCATAATTTGTTATTCTTCAAAATACTAATCTAAGGGTCCAATTATGTAGAGGATTTTTACTAAGTCTATGGGTATTTTTGGAGAATTATTTGGCCGTGGGAGCTATTTATAGTTGATTTTCTGTGATTAGGTCTATATATTGGAAATATATAAGTATATACCTAGCCATGTGGGTCCCACCTCTAGGTGGTGCTTGTTAATTGGACCAAGCTAGCCATCATAGTGGGGCGCGGTCCAATAGCTTGGTCATGGGCTGGCTAATTCTTAGTTTGACACTAAACTGGGTCGACTTTGACGAGGTTCATCTTACTAAATCGGCCTCTCCCCTCTCCTCCTCTCTTTGCGTTCACGAGCACCATCTTAGGCTCTGCATAAGGACGCTACTACCACACATGTATATTCCATTGAGGCACTGTGGTTAGGTGCCACTAGTAGTGGGGCAACCAATGAGGATTCACACAATCTCACCCTCCTCTATCTGGTCCACTCTCTCTTCGTGAGTCAACAATCAACTGTCACGATTTCTATTCCTCCATTGTTCCTCTAACCACTGGAGCCACTATGAGGGAAGGATATACAATGAGTTGATAAGCCTGACCCTCATCCAGCTATAATCTCCTACCTCAACCCACAGGACCTCCGTCAACATCCGTCTTTGATGAGTCTCCATACTTTGGTGTTGTGGAATTTAGATCTAATCCAATGTCTGATCTAACTCAGTCCTCCTCCCTAATCGTGTTCTTCAACACCATCTATTGATCACCTATGGTCATGTGGCTTTGCTCACATCTAAGAGTGCCGATGTAAGATGTAGCTCTGACATGACTGTGACAAAGCACTAGACTTCCAGCAAAAGCTTTGTCCATTGGTCCTACTTCTTGGTGTGAGGGGCGACCTATTCGGAAAACTCTGATAGCCAAGGGTTGGATGGATTCTTGGAGTGGTGAGGGGTTCTTGTGTGGTGGCATATGGAGATGTCATATGGGAGGGAGGCTAATTATGACACTCATGCCACCAGAAACCCTAGACTAGGGTCATCCTCTGGATCTCCTAATGAGGTGCTTACACATGAATAGATAGAATAACAATCAGATCCAAGATATTGGTGAGTTCTGTTTCATGGATTCTACTTTGGATTGAATCAAGACACTCCCTTCTTTTCAGAGGTGGGAGAAGACAAGGTCAAGATAGTTAGACGTCATCCCATAGTCATAACGTGTCCCTACAAACTTTCGCCAATCATACATCTATGGCTGCATAACATGGTTGAATATATTTGTAGCTTGGTTGCGAAATGAGGAAAGACTCATATTAATCAATTGCTATCTAGATATCTTCCAGTGGTCAAGCCAAATGATATGAAATTTCAAGCATTGACTCCTTAGCATATATATACTAGTGTATATAGAAGCATGATGTCACAAAACTAATGATCATATTGTCATCCTTCAAATGAAATAAGCTCTATGATAGAATGGTCATGTGTAATAGTCATTTGATCTCCACTTATAGCCAAACCACTTTCTTAACCTTGTACGATCATGATACATCCCATGGGCCATGGCATGACCCTCTTACTTTAGGCATAACACTTAATGTCATAAATACTCAATTGAGTAACAAATGTATCCATAAAGATAGAACTAGAATAATTATCTTAGTAATCAATTGTATATCTAGACAAACCTTGGATTTCATCAATTGAACATATGATAGATCAAGGTTCATCACTAAATCATATTACTCAAGGTACTTCTTCAAATACTATATTTGGTATTAAACTCTTAAAATTAGGGTTGTCACATTCACCCAACCTTATATGGAATGTTATCCTTGAAATTCAACTAATGACATGCTTAAGGTGATACCAAAGTGTCCCACTTCATAAATATCGCCACTTCTAGGTATCAAAGTTCTGATATTTCTATATGCATCCCAAGTTGACATCATAGGATCTAGACCATCTAGGGTGTTCCTACCCCACCTTATATAGGTTTAACTATCATTTTATGTCTTAGTCATAACTTGACCTTCTATTATTTTAGTTTTTACATTCCTTATTACCCTAACAATTAGGGTTTCATTTACTCATATAGAGTTGAGAAGATATTACTAAGGGTTTCATCTTTCACCTATTTAAATCATGTAAGGTGATATCAAGGTTTCAAATCATTAATTATTGGAATTATCATAATTTAAATAATTATTGTTGTCTATGATCAATATCATACTAGTATTTTAATCACTATAGAAGGGCATATTTAACATGCTTGAAAAAATAGGGTTTCACCCATTATGAGAGTTTTCATTAAACTATAATCTATGTTAGAAGATTTGAGGTTAAGAACTTCATTTTGTGATCATGTAAGCTATGATACAAAGATATCCTTTTTTTACCTCATGATTTCAAACTTATATCTTTCATGCATGATATAGAGGGAAAGAGAATATACTAAGCCAATCTTATCATGATTTCAGACTTAATTATTACATGTGTGACATAGGAAGGGAATACATAATAGGTCAAGGTTATTGGAGTGACTTCTCATATATAAATCATCAATACAACTCAAGTGAGGTTTCTAATATCATATATTATGAAAGAGAAGTGGAAGTAACAATGCTTATGAGTATCTTATGCACAAGGCATTTTACTCTCAAAATAAGAGTTCATATATCACTTCACTTGTAGATAATGATGAGATTTACAAACATATGTCACTACAGCTAGGACCTGACTCAATAAAAATAATTTACTTTCTCATTATAAGTGACCTAGCCATCATCATTTTTTAAACCCAACTCTCACATATTAGATTCAATTATGAAAAGGAACTCAACTCATCTACCCGAGAATAATCTAGTGTAGGACACATCATTTTAAACATATTTCACATTTCTCATATATTGGAGGCTAGGTCCTATGACATTATCATTGTGGGTCTCATTCTTTCTAGAGTTCATCACATATCTCGTCCTACCACTAGATGTCCTCCCTTATAAAAGAGCTTGAGGCTCTTGTATATTCAACTTTATCTTAACATAACTCATCTTAAGTAAGAAAAGAGTATGTGCATCATCACCTGGACTTATCTTAGAAACTTTAAAATCAGATACAACTCATATACAACTTAGATCTTTATAATGAACTTATACCTTAGAGATTGAATTTATAAAAGATCATCCTTTCTCATATCATCTATGATTCTATTATCTATCTATATATAACATATCCTAATAAGGTTTTAGACATATATTCTAGATATACTCTCTCTTCTAGATTGATGTCACTCCCTTTCACTTAGGTTGCATGCACACCTCCTACTCTCCTATGCGAGGGACACATTTTTATATTTACATATATATAATAAAATATTATCTAGTTTTTCTCTGAGAAAGAAAATGTCTGACAAAACTTTCGAGGCTTAAGCTGATTGGAAACGAAAACCTAATCAGCAAAACGAGTGTCACACATAGTAGATAGTTAAGTGCCATGTCTCCTAGTGAAATAGTAAGAGCAGGGTGAAGACTATTGTAGCTACCCAATACGTATGAGCTCTATATGGAAAGGGTTTCAGAAAGTTGTCTAAACCTAGTTCTCGAACATATAGGTTCTAACATAGAGGCTAAGTCAAACCTTATTATTGTAGAACAATTTACTAAGTTTCTAGGGTTTAAGGTGAAAGGTGAAATTTAGTTTTATGCTTCATGATGAGTAACTGTCAGGTGTATATAATGATCATGCTCTAATATTAACTGTGAAAAACCACTAGAGGGGGGTGAATAGGGTTTTATGATAATTTTAATATAATTTAACTCAAACAACCAACCACAAAAAATATTGGACAAGGGGACAAGGATTTAGAGTGGTTCCAACCTTAGCAAATACTAAGGCAGTCAATCCACTACCCGGTTGCTTACCCAACCGGGATTTTGAAAGAATCAAATTTTATTACCTCACAAGGACTTTACATAAAATTACAATTCTTTCACCAAACCCTTCTGACAGCCTTCACCTAGAAGTATGTGCACCAACTTTGAAGCAACCTTCTTGAAGTAACTTCAAGCTCCCCCTTGAAGTAACCTTCCTCTTGAAGTAGTTTTCCTTTGCAATAGCCTTCTTGAAGTAGTCCGAAGTCCACCTTCTCCACCGAGAAGAACCTTCTCCAATCCGTAGCCTCCAACCCTAGGAGTAGCAAGGAGAATACAAGAGATAAAAGGAACAAGAAAGAAAATGGAAATTACAATTACCACTTTGAAGCACAAGGCTTGATTTGCCTATATCAAGCGTATAGATCTCCTAACCAATGAATATTGAAGTGTTGGTTTTTGTGGATAGGAGAGGCTAGCCTATAGGACACGAATTTCGAGCAAGGAGAAGAATAGCCAATGCAAGTGTTGCTCAATTGCTCAAAATAGATTGCTAATTGCAAGTGTAAGCTCAAGGATTGCTCAAGTGTAAATTGGTGTATTTAGGTGTCCTAAGGCATGTCCTATTTATAGGAATGGCCTATGAGTGCTTAAGGACGTTCTAGACACTTTCTAGGGGGTTTTCTAAGTGCTTAACTAGCCGTTAGGTACACTATAGTTGCTTTAGCAACGGCTAGTTAATTAATTCTGAATGTTGTAGTCAGAACTCATCTCAGTTGAAGTTTTGTCGACCGAGAGTCCTACTCGGTCGAAGTTTTGTCGACTGACAGACTCTCTGGAGCAAGTGTATGCAACGTTCATCTCCAACTGCCAACTACCTATTAGCTGTGTCTAACGGCTACTTGGGTCTTTCTCGGTCGAGAAGTTTGTCGACCCAGAGTGTCTCGGTCGAGGATTTGGTCGACCGAGATTGACCCTGTTTCAATGTTTCAATTAAAGTACTAAGTGTGTATGTGAGTGTGCATATGTGACACTATTGAAGGGGATGACCTATCTAAGTGTGGTGATTAGCTAGGGAAGATCTAACGCTTGACTTACATGATGTCTAAGTACTTGTACATTATATATTTGTACAAGTTTTACAATTGATTACATTTCATGAAATTACAATAATTCAAGCATATAGATTTCCCAATTCTTTGTCATCCACCTTATTCCTACAACACTCAAGTAGCACGTTAGATCGACAAGAATGGAATGTTTGTCATCATCAAAACAAAGGGATTATACTAATGTCCAATTTATCCAACAATCTCTCCCTTTTTGAAGATGACAAACATTTCCTAAATATAAAAAAAGGAAATATAAATCATGTGAGTTTCATACATGAAATTTACCTTTTTTAGCCATTCGTGTTTTGCAAGTGGATGTTGGGCCAAGATATTATGAAACTCATTCTAATTTTATGTTTGTGATTTTATATTATTTCTCCCCCTTTGTCATTTCAAAAAGATATCCAAGATAATTACTTAGTAGGACTTTGTATTTTTATTTCTTATGCATTGCTCCCCCTTAAATAGATATCCAATTAAAATCAAAAGATTAATGCACTCCAATTTTAGCCACAATTGAATTTTCAATCATTTACAAAAACATTTTACCCTATGTGATCCATTGCATATATTACTCCCCATTAGTTGTATGCTCTACTATAATAGTCTCATAAGCCATGTATTTGTTCAAATGAAGCCATAGAAGAAACACTTTTACTAATAATAACTTAGTTCTTCAACAATTGACAAGATGACTCATAACACATGCTTGCTTAAAAGATATATATTACAATCATTTCAGAGATAACCATTCCATTACAACTATTACAATAAATACTCATAATCTCACTGAAAAGACCGAAGTATTACATCAATATTTGGGTCTTTCCCAAGGAAGGGCTCAGCTCCATAATACTTGACCAATGTCTGCCACTCCAAGGCACCTATCTTGGTTAAGGAATAAGCTTCCAAGAAGGTGGGAACACGATCAAAGCAAAAATGGGCAGCAATGTCTTGAAGTTGCATTTGAGAGAACTGAGTATGTGTGAGATCAGAAGATGGTGGAGGTGGAATTTGGTAGTAGTTGTAGGAAGGATTGTATGGATTTATCATGCTAGGATTAAGGGAATAGGGATATTCATCAGGTTGGTTAGGAGAGAGAGCTTGCATCCTTTGGTTTAAATAAGTCATGGCATGGTGACTATAATCCAATTGTTTGCTCAGATGATATTGGGATCCAGCTATGTATGTCAAGGTTTTTGTAATAGGATCATGGGGTAGGTTTGAAGGAGGAGGTGGTGGAGGTATGTCTTGAGTGGATGTATCTCCTTCAGTCCTAGCCCTTTTGTGGCCAAAGTCAATTCCCATCTTCTTTACCGTATTTCTACTTATCTTTTGAGGTTTTCTATCCCATGTGTAACCTAGATCCTCAATATTCTTCTTAAGAAAGTGTTGAGCGATTTGGCACACAAAGTCACCATAAGGTGGATTGCCAAAAAACTCAAGCATATTCTTAAGGATGATGCAAATAAAATTTATGGGAATATTTTTGAGAATGGCATAGATAAGATACATACAAAAGGTGGGTACTTCAGATTTGTTAGCTCTAGGATGGATGTTAGTTGAAACAATGAGGTTGATGATCCTAGCTTCAGGTTTGAGGTTTATGGCATAATAGATACCCCTATCTTCGTGACAAGTTGTATTGGATTGAAAAATGGCTCTTTTGATGTCACTAAGACTAGTTGTAGTGTCATCTTGGGAGAGTTTGTTGAGTGGATTTCCAGTGGTAAGGTCAAGAAAGTCTTTATATTCTTCTACATCTATATTAAGCATATCAAGAATACCCTCCTTAGTAAAGTTGAATCCATACCCATTGACCATAGAAGAGAAGGAGTCATGGTCGGGATGTGGGGTTAAATTGGCATAGAATTCATTAACTAATTTGGAAGAGTAGGAAGGGAAGGAGGGATGTAGCAAATCAGTCAAATGTTGCATATCAAAGAGTTCCTCCAAATCAACAATGTTGTCAAAGTCCGTGACGTCAACTGGCCATCGTGGAAGAGGAGTTCTTGAGGAGAGCCTGAGGTAGTGGTCGCCTGCAGTTGCGTCGACGAAGGGGATGTCATTGATGATCGACAGCGGTGGAGAGACCGTCCTTCCTTTCCTAGCTGCAACTTGCTTCTTTCCATGCGTAGATGATGAAGCCATTTCGTTGCTTTGAGGTGGAGAAGTAGCAAGAACAAATTGGATGTAGAGAAGCTGAAGATTTGCACAAAAATGCACTAGAGAGGAGGTAAAGAAGTGAGAAAGTGAAGTTGTGAAGAAATGACCTGTTTTTGGTCCTATTTATAGCAAATCAGTACTTATTTCGGTCGACCAATTGTCGACCGACGACCGCAATAGTCAGTTCCTAGGCGCTCCTCTCGGTCGTCCAACGGTCGATCGAACTAGCCGTTGCGACCGCAACGGTCAATTTTTTTTAATTATTAAAATATTGCCTTTTAATTCATACAAATGGAGGTTCACAGGGTTAGCCTCGGTCGAGCAATTTATCGACCGACGCTTGCTCGGTCGAACAATTTGTCGACCGAAATCATGTCTGAGTTCACCTGTGTAGCTTTTACTTCATGTGTATCGGTCGAGAGAGATAGCCAATTGAGATGTTTTCGTTCGACGAATTCGTCGACCGAGTTTGTCTTGGTCGAGATGTTTTGCTGACCGACAAACTTGCTGTGAATGGAATTTTGAGCTAGTTTTTAATGCAAAAGTAATAGACTAGATTTGTAGAGCATATATATATTTTCTAAAGGAGTAATAATGTGATTATTGTTATCAATATTTGAGGAATTCTAAGGTCATAACTAGTTTTTGATTTTGACCTTTTATCAAAAACACATTATGGATCTAGATACTAAGATTAAGTACAATACAATGATGTACAAATAAGCATTTTGTCAAGCTTATTTTAGGTCGACCGTGACTACGACCATAGCACCCCTCGGTCAAGTTTGATTTTAACCAAGAGGCAGTTTCCTGCATATTTACACTTTAAATACTCATGTCTGCAGGTAACTTGATTAAATCAATTTGAAGCATTTTGAGTGATACTTAGTATGAAGATGTTTGTCCTTGATTTTCCTAATGTGTGTTTATATAAGCTTTTCTATGGGTGCATAAATATCAAATCCCATTTCTTCTTGTACTCTTGTTTTCAGATAAGATTCTTTAGAAGCATATTGCCTTGAAAGCAATATTAATGTCTTAAAGTCAAGATTTTGCTTTTGATTTCTTAGAACAAACAAATAGATAAAACATTAATTTTTTTGTTCTAAGAGACACTGTTTAAGTTATTCACACAATAGTCATTTTCTATTTTGTCAAGATGCATATATGCCGTAGGGTTTTACTGTTTTGCAAATTTTCACTTTCAATGATAGCATCATCTATATTTGTAATGTGTTGTATGACAATGATCATCCATTTATGGTTTGTATATATATGGATCAAATATTTTTTTAGACAAATAACTGAAATATAATGATCATGGCACAATAATTATGATAGAAAAGTGGTAGCGTATCCATAATACAATGATTAGCATATAAATGCAATGATCATTTAAGCTAAACTTTAACACACATGGTTCCTGTATAGATATTCCAAGGAGTACTTAGGAAAACCATGTAGATAAAAACAATAATTTCCTTGATTAAGATCTATATAACAAGTTGTGCAATATGTTAAATTTTTCTTATCCGACATGTTATACTTTTAATTTAAAAAGATTAATATGTCTTGTTTCAATGGTGGTCTTCATGATTTGCAAGTTATTTAGCTTAATTGAGGACAGATTCATCATTTTTGTGCATATTTGAGAACAGTAACCTGCTCGGTCGACAATTTTTTGACTGACTGTTTTCTCAGTCGAACAGTTTCTCGACCGAGAATGTTTCTGTACTGTTTCAGAACTATTTTCAGTAATTGTTTACAAGTAAATCATAGATCATTTTAAATTCAATTATGCAATTTGAAAACTTAGTTTAGTTGAGATAGAACATATGAATATCAAAGTAATATGTAGATCAAATCTCAACTAATCATATTCAAATCTTTAGGTTCTGAGAACCCAAATTAAGACAAACTTCTAAAGATGTGTCTCTGTAGATTTTATGAAATGAGTATCTTCAAGTTAGAGATTTGAATCAATTTTTTATCTTATTATTTTAAGTTGAGATAGACATGGAGATATATAACTTAGAGTCTTTGGTCATATCTCAACTTAATTTTATTCATTTAGTTTGGGGGTCTTGGAACCCATACTAACTCACCATCCTTTTTCTTGTAGGGACATGAGAAGGAATAATGTCCAAGACGTAAACAATAATGGAAACATATAGAATCAACCTCATATCGCTTTCTATGATTTTGTTCTAGGTTGTTCTTGGGTACATATGTATATTTGCCTCTAAGTGCATTCATGAATTGACTCTTTGGAACTTGTGTCTTTCTCCAACTAGGTTTTTGAAAAGATTTTCCTTTAGGATTATAACCTAGTCCTCTCCTTCCAACTTGACGATAAGGATCACTTAAGATTTTATCAAGAATATCATTTTTACTCAAACTACTAATCTATTGTTGCAACTTAACAATCTCGTCCATTCTCTTCTTGATATCCAGCTTTTCTTGATCTAGATTATATGATAAAGAATATCTTTCTTTCACAATAATATCATAATTTAGATGTGTACACAAAACAGGTTGTTTTTGAAGATCATTTACTTCAGTTTGCAAATTTGTCTTTTCTAGGGAAAGAAGATTGTAATTTGCTTCTACAGATTTCAGCTTAATATCAAGATCTTCAATAGTCTTTTTGAGATCTTCATTTTCAGATGTGAGAGCAAGAAGACTGGCATGTAACTCATCGTTTACTTTATTTGATTTCTTTAGTTTCTTCTTGCACTCAATATATTTTTCATGTGTTTCTTGAAGACTAGCAATTAAATCTTCTTTAGGTAAATAAAAAAGGCTTACCTCTTCTTCTTCTTCTTCACTTATTGTAGCAATAAGGCATTCTTTATGCGCATCTCCTTCTTTGACCTCTATGGACAGCTAGGTGTAGAGTGCCTTGTTCCTAAGCACCAATTGCAACGAGTTGAAGATTGGTCCATGCTTTTCACTTGCTTGCGGTTGTAGACACCACCACCCTTCATTCTTCAAGACTCAATTAGAGCTCCTTGAAGCCTGCTCTGATACCAATTGAAAAACCACTAGAGGGGGGGGGTGAATAGGGTTTTATGATAATTTTAATATAATTTAACTCAAACAACCAACCACAAAAAATATTGGACAAGGGGACAAGGATTTAGAGTGGTTCCAAACTTAGCAAATACTAAGGCAGTCAATCCACTACCCGGTTTCTTACCCAATCGGGATTTTGAAAGAATCAAATTTAATTACCTCGCAAGGACTTTACATAAAATTACAATTCTTTCACCAAACCCTTCAGACAACCTTCACCTAGAAGTAATTGCACCAACTTTGAAGCAGCATTCTTGAAGTAACTTCAAACTCCCCTTGAAGTAGCCTTCCTCTTGAAGTAGCTTCCCATTGCAATAGCCTTCTTGAAATAGTCTGAAGTCCACCTTCTCCAATCCACAGCCTCCAACCCTAGGAGTAGCAAGGAGAATACAAGAGATAAAAGGAACAAGAAAGAAAATGGAAATTACAATTACCACATTGAAGCACAAGGCTTGATTTTCCTATATCAAGCGTATAGATCTCCTAACCAATGAATATTGAAGTATTGGTTTGGTGGATAGGAGAGGCTAGATAGGACATGAATTTCGAGCAAGGAGAAGAATAGCCAATGCAAGTGTTGCTCAATTTCTCAAAACAGATTGCTAATTGCAAGTGTAAGCTCAAGGATTGCTCAAGTGTAAATTGGTGTATTTAGGTGTCCTAAGGCATGTCCTATTTATAGGAATGGCCTATGAGTGCTTAAGGACGTTCTAGACACTTTCTAGGGGGTTCTAAGTGCTTAACTAGCCATTAGGTACACTTTAGTTGCTTTAGCAACAGCTAGTTAATTAATTTTGAACGTTGCAGTCAGAACTCATCTCGGTCGAAGTTTTGTCGACCGAGAGTCCTACTCGGTCGAAGTTTTGTCGACCGACAGACTCTCTGGAGCAAGTGCATGCAATGTTCATCTCCAACTGCCAACTACCTGTCAGCTGTGTCTAACGGCTACTTGGGTCTTTCTCGGTCGAGAAGTTTGTCGACCGAGAGTGTCTCGGTCGAGGATTTGGTCGACCGAGATTGACCCAGTTTCAATGTTTCAATTAAAGTACTAAGTGTGTATGTGAGTGTTCATATGTGACACTATTGAAGGGGATGACCTATCTAAGTGTGGTGATTAGCTAGGGAAGATCTAACGCTTGATTTACATGATGTCTAAGTACTTGTACATTATATATTTGTACAAGTTTTACAATTGATTACATTTCATGAAATTACAATAATTCAAGCATATAGATTTCCCAATTCTTTGTCATCCACCTTATTCCTACAACACTCAAGTAGCACGTTAGATCGTCAAGAATGGAATGTTCGTCAGCATCAAAACAAAGGGATTATACAAATGTCCAATTTAGCCAACAAACTGTAATGTCCCCAGATTCTTCCATTTTGAGACTCAGAAGGATTGAGAGGACAAATCCAAAAATGTTAGAAAATCATATCAGAGAGTGATGTGGAAGTGACATATGCATACATGAACATTCAACCACATGCATACACTATAACATTCTCAACATTCAACATGTGCATATTATAAAATGTGTAGTACAACACAATTTACTATTCCATATTGAATGAAGATTCTATAGTCTATGAACATGTAAGCTAACTAGGATCTATACAATAGGTATAACCTATAAAACTTGTTCACATCCTATACTTTTATCCCATGCTAGTTTTGAACCTAAAACATGCATGAAACAATGAATCAACATAATGTGTTGTGTACGTGGGTGATATATATATATATATATATATATATATATACATACACATATGTGTGTGTGCTTGTATACTTGAAGATATTGAGAAAGAATAAAAGGTAAAGGAAACATTATTAACGCGATAATCAGGTAAACACATATTTTTGGGCATATATTTAGATGCAATTGTACTACTATTTATAACAGCACTATATTAAACATCTAGTATGGGAAAATTAATTAGTCATACATCTAGCATGGCCAGTTCATCATACATACATACATACTAGGCCATATGTCATACATCCATGCTGGACCATTCCCCACCTCTTAGGCTATGGGGTTGTGCTGACTTCAGTAGCTACAACTTATCAATATTCTTTTATGTTCCTTTAAATTTGGTGAAGCATATACTAGTAATATGCATCCAAGAATTTATATGAAATACAAGTATCCAAAGTACATCTTATCATTATGCATTCATGAAAACTAGTCTTATACTTAATAAAACCCATGTACTTGAGTTGAGAGATTTCTTATACATCCATGATCATCTAAAACATTGGGCGACACCTGATTAATAACAAATATTCATCATTAATACAAGGGTCGCTATATTATTGATATTTTAGGGCCAAAATTAGGGTTTAGTCTAGACATATGTTTTACTAACTTGGAACATGCTCTTGATATTTTTATACTGGTCAGGATATCATTTTTAGGGTCTGGTCCAAATTTCATATTTTTCTAATGATTGGTCTATTTTCTATAGTTAAAATGAGGGTAAAAGCCTTTAAGTGGTCATTAATTAGGAAAGATATAATATTTGGAATAATTTCAAGATTAGAGTCAACACTTAGTTTCATTATCATACTAGTGCTCAATAATATTTTTTCATATTTAATTTTAATTATGTCATATATAAGAAGCATTCCCATCTACATTAAATATCATCATTAGTTACCCTTCAAAAGCCTGATCTAAGAGTCCAGTAATGTAAAGGATATTGTTTTGAGTCTACAAGTATTTTTGGATAATTATTTGTCCATGGGAGCTATTTATACTTGATTTTATATGATCATGTATATATATTGGAAATATATAAGTATATACCTAGTCATGTGGGTCCCACCTCTGGGTGGCACTTGTTAATTGGCCCAAGATGGCCACCAGATCGGGGCATAGTCCAACAGCTTGGTCCCTGTGCTGTCCAGTTCTTAGTTTGGCATTTGATGAATTGGGTCGACTCTGACTAAGTTTACCTTGTTGAACTGGCCTCTCCCCTCTCCTCTTATCTTTGCATTCTCGAGCACCTCCTTGGGATCCATGTAAGGAAGGTTCTACCACACTTGTATCTATCGATGAGCCTCTATGGTTAGGCACCACCAGGAGTGGGGCAGCCAACGAGGATTCACACTATTTCTCCCTCCTTTGTCTGGTCCTCTCTCTCTTTGTGAGTCAACAATGACCTATCTCGATTTCTCTTCCTTCCTTGTTCCTGTGATCACCAACACTGCTAAGAGGGAAGGATCTATAGTGAGTTCATAAGCTTGACCCTCATCCAGTTGTAAACTCCTACCTTAGCCCTCAGGACCTCCGTCAACGTCCATCTTTTGTGAGTCTTCATTCTCTAATGCTGTGGAATCTTGGATCTAATCCAATGTCTTATCTAGCTCAGTCATTCCTCCCTAATCACGTTCTTCAATGCCATCTATAGAGACATGTGGTTTTGTGGCTTTTCTCACATGTGAGAGTGCCGCTATAAGGTATAGATCCGGCTTGACTGTGACTGAGCAACATACTTCGAGCAGAAGCTTTGTCCATTGCTCCTCCTTCTAGGTGTGAGGGGTGACCTATTGAGAAATCTCTCATAGCCCAAGGCTAGCTGGATTCCTTGAGTGGTGAGGGATCCATGTATGGTGGTAGATGGAGATGTTGTAGGGGAGGGAGGCATACCATCATACTCCTACCACTAGAAACCCTAGAATAGGGTCATCCTCTGGATATCCTAAATGAGTTTCTTACACATGAGTAGATAGAATAACAATCAGATTTGAGATATCGGTGAGTTTTGTTGCATGAAATCTATTGTGTATTGATTCTAGACGCTCCCTTCTTTGTAGAGGTGGTAGAAGACAAGGTCAAGATAGTTAGACCTCATCCCACAGAAATAAATTGTCCCTACAAACTTTGACCAATCATACATCTATGGTTGCATGACATGGTTGAATATATATATGGTTTGGTTGTGATATGAGGAAAGACTCATATTAATTAATTATTGCATCTATAATATTCACGTCTAGATATCTTCCATTGGTCAACCCAAATGATATGAAATTTCAAGCATTGACTCCTTAGGATATATATACTAGCATATATACAAGTATGATGTCAACAAACTAATGATCGTATTGTCATCCTTCAAACAATATCCATAGTATCATTTGATCTCCACTTATATCCAAATCACTTGCTTCACCTAGTACAATCATCATACATCCCATGGGCGATGGCATGACTCTCTTAGTTTAGGCATAACACTTAATCTCAAAAATACTAAATTGAGTAACAAATGTATCCATAAAGATAGAACTAGATTAGTTATCTTAGTAATCAATTGTATATCTGACCACACCTTGGATTTCATCAATTGAACATCTAATAGATCAAGGTTGATCACTAAATAATAATACTCAAGGTACTTCTTCAAATACTATATTGGGTATTAAACTAAAAAATTTAGGGTTGTCACATACGTGAAACAACCTACATCAATGATCATCTAAAACTTGAGTCGGCACATGATTAATAACAAATATTCATCATTAATATAAGGGTCACTGTATTGTTGATATTTTAGGTCCAAAATTGAGGTTTTGGCTAAACCTAGATTTTACCGACGTGGAACATGTTCTTGATATATACTGATGAGGAGATCATTGTTAGGGTCGGGTCCAAATTTCTTATTTTTCTGATGATTATTCTACTTTATAGAGTTAAAATGAGGATAAAATCCTTTAATTAGTCTTCAATCAGGAAGGATATAATATTTGGCATAATTTCAAAATTAGATTCCATACCTAGTTTCCTTATCATACTAGGGTTCAATAATATTTTTGAAGATTTAATTTTAATAATGTTCTAATTATGCCATATAAAAGAACCTTTCCCATATACATTTAATATCATTATTAGTTGTGCTTCAAAATCCTGATCGAAGGATCCAGTAAAGTAGAGGATATTTTTTCGATTCTATGAGTATTTTTGGAGAATATTTGGCCATAGGAGATATTATAGTTGATTTTCTATGATCAGGTCTATATATTGGAAATTTATAAGTATATATCTAGTTGTGTGAGTCCCACCTATGGATGGTTCTTGTTAATTGGCCCAAGATGGCGGTCAGAGTGGGGCATGGTCCAACAACTTGGTCCCTGGGTTGACTAGTCCTTGGTTTGGCACTTGCTGAATTAGTTCGACTCTGACTAGGTTCATCTTTCTGAACCAACCTCTCCCCTCTCCTCCTCTCTTCACGTTCTCGAGCGCCTCCTTAGGCTCTGTGTAAGGAAGGTGCCCCCGCACCTATATCTGTTGGTGAGCTACTGTGTTTAGGTGTCGCCAGGAGTGGGGCAACCAACAAGGATTCACTCTATCTCAATCGCCTCTATATGTTCGTCTCTCTCTTTGTGAG
>OY856412.1:572286793-572406793 GCA_963693085.1 Alisma plantago-aquatica
TGTAGGAAGGTAAATATTAAGGTATACTTGTAATCTATAAGGTTGGATTAAGAAAAATGAACTATGTTGAGAGTTATTTAAATACTTCTCATACTCTCACCAAGATATATTTCTCACTAGATCGTTTATATATATATATATATATATATATATATATATATATATATATAATACGGAGCCAATGCTGCTATATTTGATATGCAATTTTAGAAGAAAAAAAACTTGATCTTATTCTGATATGATATCTGACAGATATCATATGATAGCATCCAAATTTGATTCGAATGAATATATTCAAATTTGGATAAAAAATTAATACAAATTGAAAATCATAAATTTAACGTTAATAAATATATCATATACAAAAAATATTGATATCAAATTATATATGTAAAATATCGTCATTCTCATATTTTCATATATAAACAATATATGTTTTTATGTTTATCGAATTCACTTTCTTAGGAGTAAATATAGCAATATCCCATACCCGATCCGGAAATTTTAGATCTGAAATTTGATATTCGAAATCCTATCTTAATTATATGGATGTCGGATTATTTTCAAAAATTTCAGGCTCAATCATAATTAAATGTGCAAATTTCGAATATTGATTTACAAACCTAAAATTATCCCGCCATTTTCATATCATCCAGGACGTAGGTTGGACCTGTGAAGAAGAGACACCATTATTTTAAAGACCAACGAGGTCAACACCAATGCAGCCACCATCCACATCTCGCGAGCAAGATACAGTTATAAACCTACATGCGACAATCAGGGGAACACCACGATACGAACCAGACGACCACAAATATAAGATTTAGGCTGGGGTGAATACATTAACGGACTATCACCGTAGATCTATCCAAAACAAACACAAACATGCTTAACATAAATATAAGAGTACCGATATAGAACACACCATATACAACAGGACTCACACCCCAGCTTTGGAACCATGCTACAAATAACAGCCACACATGCTATCAGGGGCGGAGCCAGAACTTTATAGTTGGGGGGAGGGCAGTAGATATGCTAAAAATGTGATGAATTTTTTTTATTGGGATTGGAATTAGCAACCACCAAATATGACACACACAATGTAATCTTTGCCAATCCAATAGGCTACCTAGAAGTTTATGTTTACATATATATATATATATATATATATATATATATATATATATATATATATATATATATATATGACTTAATATATAGTTGATACGATATCATCAGTTATTTGTAACAAATTGACAAAAATGTTGCTGGTGGGATTCAAACTTGAGCACTTGAATTGAATGGCTCTAGAATGCAAGCGCCAATCCAATAGGCTACATACACTTATTTTCTGAAAATAGTACTAGTTAATATATATATTAATACCAATATACATATATACATGTACATACATAACAATACTTAATTTTCTATTTTTTTGGGGGGTTGCGGCCCCCGCTTGCCCCCTGGCTCCACCCTTGCATGCTATTTTTAATTTTCACATATTCCCAATGCTCTGTCCGCACAGTGCTAGTTTTTAAAAATAACAATGTTAGAAGATGAAGAGGCGCTGGTTCAAAAAAATTCGAACTTGGGGCTATAAAAGCTACCACTCCAGCCCTCTTCCTCATTTTCACGTGATTCCTTCCAGCTTCTATTGCCCTCATGCTGCCGTTCCGCCCACCCGCCGTCGCTACGCCCCCCGCCGCCGCCCCTGTGCCCCCTCGCCGCCGCCGCACCCCCTCTGTCTCGCTCCGCCCACTCGCTGTCGATGCGCCCCCTGCCGTCGCCGTTGTGCCCCCCCGCCGCGCCCCCTCCGTCTCGCTCTGCCCACCCGCGGCCGCTGCGCCTCCTGTCGCCGCCGCTGTGCCGCCGCCGCCCCCCCCTGTCTCGCCCCCGCCGTTCTGCCCACCCGTTATCGTGACATCCAACCTCCTGCCACGCGCAGCCTCCAGCCGTTGTCGTCATGTCCATCCTTCCGCTGCCGCACCCACCGTCGTTGTCACGTCCAGTTGTCTTCGTCCCAGCCGACCGCCGTATCCAAGACGTGAGCGCACCTAGGTTGAAGTGAGGTCCATCTCACCTCTAGGCCAAAGTTGCATCGAGGATCTCCGTCAAGCCTAATCCGCCATCGAGTTTCATCGTGTCGTGACCATGCCACCTCATCGACCGCAGAATATCAACATAACACCACCACGCTGATGTGTCCCATGACCATGACCACCTTGGTCATTCGTTGGTGTTGTAATTTTTGTTGTTGGTCCTAATTTTGGCATTGTAATGTACAAAAATTAGACATTTATTGAAGAAATTGTGGTACTATGACATTTGTAAAGGAGTATTGAATTCGTTCTAAAATGAAAAATATTATTATTTTTGCATCTTATACAATACTGTAGATTTATACATATACAATGTAACATTTTTAAATAATAATAAATGTTTATTATGCTTTGTTATTATATTTTTTAATCACAAAAGTTTTTAGATCGTAAGTACAGTTCTAATTTATATTTGGTATTGTTTAGGATATTTTTTGGCAGTGCAATGAGGATCAATGCATACTGTATTCATATTTACAGTAAAATATGACAATGTCAGCTAGAAGTGGAGGGAAATTGGAAAAAAAAAAATAAATTCAAATGCAAGTTGAGGGAAAAAAAAGATTTGTTATGTGGCAAGGAGTGGTTGGGTGGTGGGTGGTTGAATATAATTATTATTTTTGTTACAACAGTTGCATGCATGCAACCATGCAACATGCAACCATGCAACATGCAACCATGCATCAACAATAGTGAATTTTCACCTTGACGACTGTGTCGCATTGTGATATGCATTTTTTAGTAGTTACCATTGCATATTTAGCACTGTATTAGATACATTTAAGTATTGATTTTGAATTAAAAAATGATAATATAGGCATTATATGCAGCGGCTGCATGCATGCAATAATGTTGTATGCATTTCTTTATTGGTCAATGGAAATTTACAATTGTCCTAAGCCAAATCGAAATTTTGGCTGTACGCACTGTGTTAGTTCATATCTGGTATAAATGTTAAATTTTTTTGACACTACGTTGAATATATTGAAGTACTGGTTTTGGACTTAGCCGTAAAATGTGTACAAAAACGTATGTAGTCATCCTATTGTGATAACCTAGATTTTTGAGTTTTGATAACTAATACAATATTTGAGAGACAATCATGCCTTGTAGACGAGAATTACCAAACTACGGAATTGGTAATCCTAATATGGATTCTTTCACCTAATTTAGGTTATGTGAGATATGATAGAGGACTATGATATGTAATCGTGTTCAATTGAGAACAAATAGCCTTTACTAATCAATTGTGTATTTTGGAGACCAAATATCCAATTGAGGACATGCGCGGACTAGAATGCAATATGAGTGGATCATGATGTATTATAAGATCAAACAAAGTCATTGAAAATTGTTTAGATCTTTTGGAGGTCAATCGGTAATCACATCGACCATAGTACACCTAAATATAAAGATGTTTGGAGGAATTGATTGATTGTCAAACATTTGTCTTTGTGTCTCAATTTAGAAGGGATTCTTCATTAGGTTACTATGAAGATATTGGAAATTTCGAATCTAATTGAGTTCCCAATTAAATGTTAGTTAAGATGAAAGAATCCTATATATCGTTTGCTTTATTTAACATTGAGAATTATAGTGGATTAACTATTTTCTTATTATGCGGCCACTCTGGTCTTGGATCTGCCATCTCTCTACTCCGAAATGGTAGGGGAAGGTGGCACGATCAGAACCCCTAAGGAAGTAGTCACTTGCGATGGATATGGGGGAGTTAGCTAGGTGGGCTGAGTCCGCCGCACTCATCGGATCCAAACAACCAGTCACAAGGGTCTCGGGGTAGAATACAGAGAACGAGCAACCTCTCGTCATACATTCATCTCTCCACTGTCGCACACAGCAACAACTAGGTGGACAAGGAAGAAGCCCCGACTGGGGGCGCACACAGCTGAGTGACGAGGGAGAGCAGCTACCTGGTTCCTTGTACCTCTCCATTGCGTCTAGCAGGTGGTGACCAGAGGAAAGGAATGGAGTTAGAGAGGGTGGCTGCTGAAGCAGATTGCAGCAGTGGTGTAGGCACAACGGTGAGATCATACGGACGGAGAAGCTAGCCATCGCGGCAGCACCCTGAACGGGGTTGAGAACCCATGGACGATGCACGCAAGCGTCGCGCTCTGAGCAGCGATGACAAACGCCGGAGGAGCGCCTCGTGGCGGCGCCTTGGGAAGAAAGGGCTACGTTATGCTGATGAGGAGGAGAAGCCGGCGTCCTATCACCTGCCTGAGACCGGAGACGCCACCCCACCCGGCCTGGCGGCGGCGCTGCCATCATCAGGAGACGGCGGAATCGGTGATGGGTGGTGTCGAGTATAAGAGAGAGAGAGAGAGACCATAGTCCCAGGCGGAGGCTGTCGTAGATGGAGGGCAGAGGCCATGAGCAACTGGCCGGCAAGGAGGAGACCTCGTAGCCTATCTTTGGTCGGAGAGCAGCGGCGTCTGCTTAGGAGGGACCAGACTCCACGCACCAATCTCATGCTGGTGAAAGGCCAGTGGTAGTGGCACCGCAAACGAGAGGGACAGAGTCCAATTGAGTGAACCGAACCCCGTCAGATCTGGGCTCCGAGGCGGCGGCTCTCGCGTGCGCTGAGGACAGACGGAACGGGCGTCGGGGAAAGAAGATGACCTGCGTGAGAGAGAGGGAGCCGGACCGGGTCCAGAAGCCGAACCAGAGAGAACCGGCCGGCCCTCCTACCCCCAAGCCTTGAGCCGCGCCCAACATGGCCACGTGGCGACACGCTATTGGCCTAAAGAGGTAATTATCCCAGAAAATATGTTATCTTCAATAATTCATAGAAAATAGCCTATTGATCAGAAAAATACAAATAAGATACCTAATTTCTCAGAAAAATGTGTAGAACAATATGAAATCATAATAGTAGGCTTTTGATGCATGAATATCATTGATATATTGTTAGTTGTGAAATGCTTGTTTAATAGATAATAAATATCAAATGATGACAGGAAATTATAGAAAAATTCCAGTAAACCTGTAATTATGTTTATAATGCATGCGATGTCAGTTATAGTCATATTGATGCACAAAATCATGTAATTTTCTTAATATGGCTAAGTGGGGCTAATAACCCTAATTAATATGCAATAAATACATACATGCTCAATAATTGATTAAAGTTTACAGAGTAGCTGATATCAGTATATGGAACCTCAGTTTTAATTATGAGATCATGATGATGCATAGAATGCATGTTATATGAAGAGCACCCTTAATACATGTGATGTAACCCTAATATGGTTAATGAAAGTGACATAATATTAAATATGTCCACATGATAATGTGACACATGAGTATATCCAGTTGATGAACTGTAATCTGGAAAATGACATCACTAAGATAAATATAAGGTAAGAATACAAGTAATCATGAGAATAACATAATGATCTAAGTAAACCCTAAAATGAACACGACTAGGGTTAAGATGATCAGAATCTGATGCTAGTATATGATTTTGTTATTAACCAGGTGATGACCAAATATGTAGATGATCCAGAATATAAATAGAAATCTCTGAACTCAGGTACGTGAGTTTTATTTAAGTATATGACTATGGTTTTCTTGCTTGAAATCATGATATGTGTGTATGCTCTCTTCTATTTGCAAATATTGGATGTAGTAGCACTATATAGTACTCGATATTTTATCACTTGTAAACATAAATGATAAGTAGATGCTTTATAGTTATTTAAGGTGTTCATTATCCCCCTTACGAGGGAATGGATTAATGTTGGCTAGTACACCTCCCTAGAGCACACGGTGTACGGGGAGTTTCCCTAGAGTACTTGGTACACGGGGATGGGGCCAATATTTATGTTTTGGTACTAGTCCACCTTGGTAATGCAATTCATCTAGGAAAATGACTTAAATTGGCGTATTTCGCTTAATAAAGAAGTGTTTTCTATAATTTTATATCCTTCTACAAATCTTTTTCAAAATTATGAAAGCCTTAAATATATGTATCTTTCTGCCCATGTACACAACACCTTGTGTGTTGATTTGTTGTTTCACGTATGTTTTAGGTTCCAAGCTAGCATGGGATAAAAGACGTGAAGTGAGCAATGTTCAGGTTGTACCTTTTGTGTTAAGATCCTGATTAGCATACATGTTCATAGACTTGTCAAATCATCTTTCAATACGTAATTGTAATTCATGTTGTAATAATGTACATGTTGAATGCTGAGATGTGTTATGGTGTATGTATAGTTGTTTGTTCATGTATGCGTATTGTGCTTCCGCATTGCTCTCTGATATGATTGCTAACATTTTCGGATTTTGTCTTCTCTTCTCCATGGGGTTTTGAGAAGGTGAAAATCCGGGGACGTCACACCTATCGTCGTCTATGTCGCATAGTGCGGATAGTTGCACATATATTTTGGCACTACTTTGAATAAGATTAAGTACTTAGTATTTTTAGTACATTTATGTATTAATTTAAATTGTGAAATGTTATATTGTGACACCATAAAATAATTTTTAGCATGACGATATTATTTTGTTAATTTTTATTAGATAAAATCAAATAATATTTTCACATATGTAAAATGAATAATATATATATATATATATATATATATATATATATATATATATATATATAGTCAGGCTAGAATACACTCGAGTGTATCCGGAGCGGAATACACTCAAGTAGTTTTTCATGAAGCAATATTTTTTTGAAAATCTAATCCATTGATCTTATTAAACATCTCGTGAACAACTCATATGCAAAATTTGAGCACATTTGGATATGTATAGCTCATGCTATGAAGACTGCAAAAATTATGCATTTCAATTAGTTTCGCGTGTCGATTTTGTTGCCCTTGGATGAGTGACTTACACTCATCCAAATGGGCTCAAAATTTGTATGTAACCTATTTATAGTATGACGGTGAAGATCAACGGTTTATATTTTGCAAAAAATAGTATTGATATGCAAGAACACTTGAGTGTATTCGTGCGATCCGTACACTCAAGTGTATTCTAGCTTGACTCTATATATAGACTATATATATAATAATAATAATAATAATAAATAATTTTGTATTTTATTTCATTAGCCGAATCGAAAATCTGACTATACGCACTGTGTTAGTTTATATCTGGTATATTTCTTAATGATTTTTGGCACTACATTGAATATATTGAAGTACTGGTTCTGGACTTAATCGTAAAATGTGTATGTGGTCAACCTATCCAAAAGTGGAGGGAGTTCGAAAAAATAATAATTTAAATATTCAAATTTATTACTTTGTGTGAAAAGTAATAAATGCAAACAGTTCGGTGGTTGTTGGTTTATTGCAACGTTTTAATGCAACGGCTGCATGCATACACAACACGCGCATTAACTATTGCATGAGCAACAAGTGCATTAACTATTACACTTTTTCGGCATCCGTGTCGCACAACGCGAACAGTTGCTTTGCTCACATTCCCGAGGTGGGGGTGTGAAGGTTGGTGGAAGTGGTGTGCTTGAAAGAATTTTCCTAATACCCACGGGTCGCTCGTGGCACTCCAAGCCCAAGCAAGATCACTATCACGTTGAAATCTAGATGCAAATTTGACAAAGGAGGGTCGGGGCCCCACTCCAGCACCACCGTACCACCACGATGCACCCCTCGTTCAAACGGGGGCTTTAAGCTTGGACAAGCTAGGATGATCTGACCGTGGCTTATATGTTATCCATCCAAAGCCCCCCCGAAGATCCACGCTCCTATTAGATCTACACCACGAACAATCCACACGACGCTAGAACCAATCATATCATCGTGTTGGGGAAGAAGGAGATGGCGAACCTCAACCTTGAATAGCTATCTGTTGACACTTCATTTCGAGTCTACCCAATTCTATTACCGACCGCGGAAGAATGTGACAAATGTCGATCACAACAGTTAATGATCAGAATGTAGAAATGCAAGAAAATTTCAAAATCAAAATAGATTTATGAGCGTAATCATGAAATGAGAGAAAGTGATATGAACATCTTAGGTTTGTGAGTAATGTTCCAAGGGACGTCAAGACATGTAAAGATGATTCAAAGCTAAGATCAATAATGACAACGAGAATTATGATTAGAACCGTGATAAAATAACAAGATACTATTGGACAATCAATATGATTAAGGGTCACTTATGATTTCATCAAAATAATGCTACATCTATTATGATAAGAGGCCATATCTATATACTTCAAACATCAAAACTCTCACAAATTAAAATGACACTGGACGAATCGAGTGTCCAACTGATGTATTTTCCACTATAGACTATATTGATTGGATGTTTTCACACAAGTCCTCAACCCAAGATAGTTCCATAACCTTATTCATGTCACCCATGACAGGTAGTTCATCTCAAACCCCTATTGTGTATCCCAAACATACACCTTTTTGTCATATCCAAACTCACAATGCCACCACAACATGACTAAGCTACTGCAAAAACCGAGGTCAAGTGGGGCACACACCAAGCACATGCCTCACTTATCGGAGATCAGATACCATCATGAATCAGTCAATGGTCAACTGTTCAAACAAACTAGGGCCCCAAAAATACAAGGTGCTCACCAAGCACACATCGTGACTTCTCCACTTGGACTAGTCAACAAAACACTAGTCAAACACACTCCAAAGCCCCTAAACATGAGGGGCACACACTAGACACACACCAACCTTCCCGCTTTGACCGGTCTGGTAGATACATTTCAAACACACATGAAAGTCTCTACAAGGTAGGGTACATGCCCCATAACCACCAAACCACCTATTGGCTTGAAGAAGGTTCCACTTAAAACCTAACCCTAGGTAGCCCCCCTAGACCCTACATAAACAACCTTCTAGATGCCATTTAGAAAGGTTGAACCCCACTGAAAGAGGTGGCCACCAAAGATTGTGGTTGGGAACCTATTTAGAAAAACTAGCTCTTTAGAAACTTAGGTAAATGCTCCCAGACTGTCCTTTGGAGATACAAGCACCTCATCCATGTAGGAGTCTATGGAAAGAGAAAGCAGTAGGCACAGCAACAACAACATAATTTTTATCCCTCCATGTATCCATCTGTGTATCTCGTCAACAACAACATAGAAAGAAGGAGGGGTTGTTGAGTTTATAAGTAGACCCAGCCTCAGATCTCACAAGAACGGAGAAGGAAGATGATGTCAAAGAAGATCTCCCAATGTGGCCACCAACACATTCACATCTCTATACCTTCCACACAGATGATATGGAACTCCACGTTGTTCTCCAAGATCCGATGTTGAAGGAGTTGGCTTTCCATTGGAAACATGCTAGGATTATATGATCACTCCCCTTCCCTCCTTTCCTTGATGGTAACGACGGCTAGTCAAAGAACTCTCAAAGCTGCCTCCTTTTGTCTCACATAAGTAGCCACACAAGAGTAACAAATTTTGTCTAAGGTTGTCTTTTAAAACCCTGGTCATCATAGCCATATATATAGGAAAGGCAGAGAATCATGGTTTGTAATAACTCTTGGGAAACAAAAAGGCACATCAACCTTTTTGCAATAGTCTCTCCTGGACAGTCTAGTCAGATGACTGGAATCAGTCCATTCAGTTGACTAGGCTTAGCACAATTGGCTGTTGGACCCAATCCAATGGGGCGACTAAACCCAATCCATTCGGTCGATTGGATCTAGTTTAATTGGACCATTGGAACCAGTCTAGTTGCACAACTGGACTAAGTGCAGTCGGCTGATTGGCCTAGTCCAGTTGGGTTGCGGGACTCAATCCATTTAGGTGATTGGACCCAATCCAGTCAGCCAATTGGCCTGGTCCAATTGGGCTCATGGACTTAGTCCAATCGGGCGATTGGCCTTCCAGTCAACCAATAAATACTTTAATTAGTTTCCTAAACCTTTAGCAACCAATTAATCATATGCCCATGATTATATTGTTTTTCCATATGCATTCTACGATTGTGACCCTATAGGCTCCATATTACATTGGTAGTTATATCATAATCATATTATGATTTCATAGACAATGATTGGTATCTAGCAAGACTTCACTTCCACCCAAGTAATTGAAGAAGTTGGAGAATCAACTTCAACCTAGTATTGTGATCAATGTTACGATGATCATATAATTCCTTTGTTACAAATATCCATATTGAAATTGAGTCATAAATTATTATCATTCTCTGATCATTTGTTCTATGTTCCTTGATCTAAAACAGACTACACGAGATATTTGTCAGCTCAACATCACATATTGACTCACATGAGTATGGACCTACATTTCCATAATATCGTTTTATCAAAAGATCGAGATATCAATCCAAAGGGGGACAAATCCACCTACATGATTCACAATAATCTACAAGTGTTATAGTGTACCCAACCACCACCTTTGTAGAAACCTTATTCAAAGTCATATTGGGCTAGTGTTGAAGTACACAGAACAACATGTGGTCATTGTAATTACTTCAGGTCTAAGGATCACAGTCACCACTATGCCATTAAAATATGACATTGATAAATCATTATATGACTTCCAAGTGTAACTCTCAACATGGGTCTGTCCAGTTACTTATTCTATAACAAGTACCTATGTATCTGAGTTGATATCCAATATTAGGATAAAGAAACATAGTCATCTCTGAATGTACATACTAATCTTATGTATTATTGTTTTCCCATAATATCCACAATAATAATTGTCTAGGGACATAATGAGAATGTTTAATTTTAAATATACACATGATCTCATATTTAGTCCTCAACCCAAACCATATGTCATTAAGTCAAAACATTCTTAGGACATTATTAGGTTTATTCACTATCTAAATACTAAAACAAACATAATAAGTGGAACTTCCTTTTATTAACTATCAATTAATATAAAATATCCCATTTACAATCATCATATGATGGATCTTAGGGAATAAAACCAACAATCTCCCACTTTCAATAAAGACAATCACTCATAAACCTAAGTCGAATAAATCTAACATGACCATCATGATTTTGTTGTGAAATTACTTTAGTCAAAGGATCAAAAACATTACTTTCAATTGGCACTTTGTAAATCTTCACATATACTCACTATACGATCTCTCGTATGATATGTTAGTGCCGAAATATATGCTTGGAGTGCTGATGTGATATGGGTTCCTTAGATTGTGCAATGGCTCCATTGTTGTCAAACTAGAGCTCTATTGCACCTTCAATGGATTGAGCCACTCCTAGTTCACTAATGAACTTCTTGATCCATACAACTTCCTTTGCTGTGCTGAAGGTAACAATGTACTCAACCTTTATTTTACAATCAGCTACTATCTCTAGCTTGTCACTTTTCCATCTCACATCTCTGCCATTGAGGCAAAATAGAAATCTAGATTGCGATCGATAATCATCCTTTTTGTGTGGAAACTTGCATCAGTGTAAACCTTTATTTCCAACTACTTCTCACCACCACAAATGAGGAATTAATCATTCATTCTTATCAAGTACTTAAGAATATTCTTTACATCAATCGAATGACCTTCATAGAGATCCGACTAGTACCTACTCTGTCATGCTCAAAGCATACAAGACGTTTGGATGTGTACACAACATTGCATACACGATAGATCCAATTGTATATGCATATGGAATCTTATTCATGTGTTTCGTCTCTTTAGAAGAGTTGGGACATTGAGCGTTAGAGAGATTTATCTCATGGGATATGGGTAAGTTTCTTTTCTTATACTTTTTCTTGTTGCACCTTTTCAACACTTTGTAAATATATGCACTTTGACTTAGATCAAGAAGCCTTCTAGATCTTTCTCTATATATCTTAATTCCTAGTATATATGATGCTTACCATAAGTCATTTATGGAGAAGGTATTTACCAACCATGTTTTAACCATTTGTAGTGCAGGGATGTCATTCACCATCAATAGTATGCCATCTAATACACTATGAGGAATGCAACTATGCTGCCACCAACCTTCTCATAAACACAAGGTTCATCTTCATTCTGGATAAAACCAAAACTATTTGACCATCTCATCAAAATGATGATTTCAACCTCTAGATGCTTGCTTCAATTCATAGATTGACCTTTGTAGCTTATAGACTTTGTTGGCTTCATTTTACCTTCAAGTTGTGTCATGTACATATTCTATAGAAGATTCCCATTAAGGAATGTGATTTTAATGTCCATTTTCCATATTTCATAGTCATGATAAGCTACAATGGCAAGCATGACCCTGATGGATTTAACCATGGAAACTGGTGAAAAAGATTCATCATAATCAACATATTGAATTTTTTTGAAACCTTTTTCTACCAATCGACCGTTGTAGGTTTGTACATTACCATTTATGTTAGTCTTATTCTTGAATACCCATTTGTACCTTATGTATTTTACCCCTTGAGGTGGATCCACAACTTGTAAGTATACATGGAGTCCATCCCAAGCCTCATGGCTTCAAGCCATTTCATAAAATATGGTCCCTCAATAGTCTCATTGTAGGTTGTTGGTTCATCATTATCAATGACCAACATATCATATTCTTGAGTCATGACAAATCTATATCTCTTTGTCTCAAGACATGTCCTACTATATACAAGGTTCATATGTTATAGGAACTTGGGGTTTTCACAACAATTTTTCATTCCTCTTATTTCTTGTTGACCTCGATAGGTTCAATATTATATTGTTGGACTCGAAGTCATTGTGTTCTATTTTCATCCTACTATTTTCTTTGGAAATAAACTCCTTTTTAAGGAGTACATCAGTTCTATAAACAAACACTTTGTCATCAGATAGAATGCTGAAGTAATATCATTTGGGTTCCTTAGGATATCCAACAAAATGACACTTATAAGTTGGGACTAATATTTTTACAAATTTGTGTTCTGAAACAAACTTCACATCCCCAAATCTTCATAAAAGATATATTGATACATTTTCCAATCCATATCTCACACAGTATCTTTCAAACTAGTTTGTAAGGTACACGGTCAATTATAAACATTGCAATTTCTATAGAGTATCCCCAAAGAAAGCTGGAAGTACAAAAAAACTCATCATGTATCATACCATGTCAAACATGGTGCATTTCCTTCTTTTCAATACACCATTATGTTGTGGTGTTCTAAATGGAGTTTATTGTGATATAACACCACAATTTCTCATAAAGGAAACTCTTACCTTAAGTATTCGCCACCTCAATCTAATCCTAGTGCTTTAATTCCCTTGCCAAGTTTATTTTGTACTTCATTATTGAATTCCATGAACTTTTCAATGGATTTAGAGTTATGTTTCATTAGATACATATTGAAAAATCTACTGACATCATCAGTAAAGGTGATGAAGCACTAATTATCACCTCTAGCATTTGTGCTAAAAGGTCCACATACATCAGTATGTATAAGTCCTAATAAGTCACTTCCCCTTTTCATTGTTTCTAGTAAAGGGTTCTTTCATCATATTGTCTAATAAATAAAATCAAATGAGTCTTGTTAACCATCTTTAGGGAGTCTAGAAACTCAATTGAATTAAAATAAAATGAGTCTTGTTAACCACCTTTAGGGAGTTTAGAAATGTGCTTCCCATTTATATGGACTAGATGACAATGCCATAAATAAGCTTTATGATCAAATATTCACAAAATTGCATCAGAAAATATAATCAAATCTTTTTACAGTCATGCTTTACATTAGAGTCGCGAAAGCTTTACATAAGAGTATAATATTAGTCATTGATTCTTATCTACTCTTCAATAAGAGACAACTCTTTCACATCTCTTCTAGGTTTTCTTTGATCACCTTTCCATGAATTCCTAGAGGAACAAGACCACACATGGACCCTAAGAAGGAAAAAATATGGGTAAGTCGAATGAACGATACAAAACTGATAATTGGAAAGTAAAAGTATGAGCCTATTTACAAAGGATGACAAAATGCAAAGGAATAAACAATATAGGCAAGTATCAA
This sequence comes from Alisma plantago-aquatica, assembly GCA_963693085.1. Taxonomy (NCBI): domain Eukaryota; kingdom Viridiplantae; phylum Streptophyta; class Magnoliopsida; order Alismatales; family Alismataceae; genus Alisma; species Alisma plantago-aquatica. The sequence continues at coordinate 572,300,863 of OY856412.1, forward strand.
ACTGTGGAAATGGATTTTCAAATTTAATAGGATTTAATATCTGATTTTTGAAACTACTATTGAAATTTTCAAATAGGTAGCACATGTAAATGTTTAGTTATTGGGGAAGCCATGTGTTGTCTCCTACGGAGAACGAAAACACAACAACTAAAATTCCCAGTATACTGTGGAACACTATGTCCTTTAACTCTACAGAGGCGTGTAAGTGTAATTCCACTAAACTATGGGCACTATCTTGTCCTTTTTTGATGTTTAAACATTATGCTACTATTTCTAAGAATATATGTTGGTGAACTTCTAAAAAGGGATGCTAAGATTCAAATTCATTTTCTAGGCCAAAAAACCTATCTAATCATGCATGCATTCAATGAGAGAAATAATTTTCCGAATAGAAAAGAAAATTTGTACCTTTAGATTGAAGTATGCACAATTGTGAATTCCAAGTATTCAGCTCCAAGGATTTAATCATAATAGAGAGATATACAAATATGAAGGTGTATTTGTCACTATATGGCTTGTAACTAGGTGTTGTTTAAATTTCATTTTATTAGTGTTGTAGGTGGTTATGATTTTCCATTTAGGGATGTTGTTCATTTTCTTCATTATTCTCATTTCTAGGGTTTCTAGATAGGTTATATATATAATCCATATTACATGTTTGATTGTTTTATCACATTATCTCTAAATCAAATCCTAAAATATCATCCCCTCTCTTATATATAATATAATTCTTCTAAGGTGAAATATGTTTCTTTCCAATATACCCTTACTAGGGATATTTAGGGTTAAATCATACATAGTTCAATGCATAATATTTATACATTCTTACTTAGGCGTCAATTATGATTTCAAAATTGATCATATATTTCATTTCCAGGTACAAGGTTACCCATTATCAAATATGTTTCTCTTTTATATTTTCTTACTTACCTGTCTTGTTTTATCAAAATAGGTCAATTTAGATTAACATACATCTTCATTATGAATCTTCTTTCCTTCAACTATAATATATACATACATTATATATCCATGTTGCCTTTCTAGAAACAATCTTATATATGTATCCAATTTTATAATTTTGATGTAAAATACATTAAGATAACAAATTAATTAGGCCAACCTATCCTTATAACCATGTTTTATATCTATGTACTAATTAGTTTTCTAAATTTAGATATTGTATCCCTATTTACTTAGACTAATACCCTACTATGTATATTGACGTAAAAATTTCTAGGGTAGTCCATTAAATTATATGCCCAATACTTTAACTATGTCTTTAATATCATGACTAGTGTTAACTCGTGATTTGATCAATTAATGACATCCTATAGAATTTGTATCTATTGACACTATGTAGCACTTTATTTACTACTATATATAGACCCTATTCTCATGGTAAAGGTAGAGATAACACATCGAGGTATCTAATATATATTTTTATGATATTTTTGTATTAGACCATTTAGGACATATTCCAATATTATCAACATTAGCTTTCTTAGTAAATGACTGACCTTTAGATTGTGTCTTGAGTGAATAAAATCATGGTGATCTAATAATCAAGGTTCTTGTCAACAACAACATTCGATGGAGAGGTTTATACAACCATCAATCTTCTCCTAATTCAGCCACATCCCACTGGTGGCTTGGTTGATCACTGGCTGAAGACAAGCGAGGTGGGTGAGGCTTCAACAAAGGAGTGTTGAATAGGTCCGTGATGGATTTTGATGTTCATGCTTGATGATTTTGGGGGCGATAAAGATGAAAGGAAGAATGTAGAGGCGTTGGTGACGAGTCTCTTTGGCCGTATGGTTGGATTAGTGGTAGGGTCCTGTGATGTCCAAGGGCAGAGGAGGTGGATCTGCACCATGGTGGGGCATGCTAGAGTTCTGTAGCCCTCATTGGGATTTTCTAGTCTAGGTGTTTACAATGAGACAGCCTAGTGGAGGAGGGAGTTTATTGATGGACTTATTGTTGGGATAGAGTGGAACATCTGAGTGTTTGTGAGTGCATTGGATGTTGTGAGATATGCTGGCTGGAGCTAGTGTGATTGAAGGTAGATGGCATGAGTGGGAAGGTTGTAGGTTGTTGAGGTAGGTCTACAATTGTGAGTTCTTATGTTGCAGACCGGCCGTTCTCCACGACCAAGGATTTGTAGTATCATATATGTAAAAGGAGAGGATAAGATTCAGACATCTTCATGTAGTTATGAGGATATTTCAATTGTCATGAGGAGTGTAGTAATGACCATAATGACACTACTATTTTAGATCTACTGAGCACAATGACAACTGTTAGGGTTCAAAGTTATTGCTTGACTGGCCATTTGAGTTCATGGTTGGAGGATAGGGTCTAATGATGGCTTCAACCCAATTGAGATCATCGAAGACAATGGAGAGGAAGGAGAAAATCTTTTCATCACCATTCTTTAACTGAAAACATAGGGTCACGAGTTTATAGGGTTAGTGGGGGATTAGGGATGACCAACCTTGGTTTGACTGTCAAATTAAATTTGAATTCACTTCCTCTTTTTTCTTTGTACTTGATTTTCTATATTTCAAGTGTTTATAACTCTTAAAAAATTAAATCTTTAGACCTAAAATTTTAACCACACCTTTAATTTTCATTAGTCTATGTTCGAAGTCAAACCTTTAGAGATAAAATTTTAACCACACCTTTAATTTGCATTAGTCTATGTTTTAAAATACCGACTCCTATTTTTGTGATGATAAGGTTACTAACAAATTTACTCTCATTATTATAAAATTATAATTATCTAATAATCAAATTGTATTTTCATATTACCCAAATGTGAATAGTCCATAATCATTCAAATATTCAATTGTGGTTCCTGTGTGGTACAACTAAATCAAAATGAGGGAAAATTGAATTTTGGTCCTCAAATTTCAAGAGAATTTAGTGAAATGTGAGTATGAAAGGAAATTTAGTATAAAAAACTTTCAATTTGATAGGAATAGATAAAAGTAGATTTAGTACCTAAAATTTGGTATGTTACATAGGAAATTTTGCTTTATTTTCTATACATCGCTCCACCTTTCCTTTCTTCAAGGATATTCTTATTTTTATATCCTACATATTTGAACACATGTGTGATCCACATCCAATATCTAGTACCCATACTGAACAAGTAGATAAGTTTGTTTCTACATATATACTTGAACTAGAGATCTCTATACTCTACTTCTTGTTCTTCATTTCATTAAGGGAGAGAGGACAATTTCTTTTCTAACGTCTATCCTGGTTATAGTGTTGAGAATTTCCTCCCTTCTCCATCTTCTTTTTACTTTAAGCACATAAGACTTTTGGCTAGCCTTAGAACCTTTCTTGGTTTTGACTTTTCACTTGAAATTTATTTTTCTTTGTTGACCATCATCAAAGAATTGGGATTGTCTTCATTTTCCTCTCAACTGTTCTCAACATGCCAAGTAGCTCTTTTAATGGATTAACAAAATTTTTCATGATGTCGTACAATAATTTTTTTTTGTATGAATAAAAAAATGATGTTGAGTCGCATATGTGGCCAACTCTCTACCTTAAGGATATCTCAATATAACAAGACTTTACACATACCCAATTAACTTGAGTACACAGGTTCCAATTGGATCTCCTTCCACCATCTTGCACTTAAACATCACCTTGGAGATATCATACCTCTCTTAACTTGCCTGTTCTTGGTACATGTTCTTGATATGTGTTTTCATATCAATAACATTCATATTCTCATGTTGCTTCTGTAGCTCATGATTCAAGGAGTAAAACATAACATATTTTTGTCCGTTTTATCATCAAAATGCTTCTTGTGAGCTTCCCTTTCCACCCTAGGTGCATCCAGAGTTGGTTCATTAGGTACTAGTATGTGAAGGACATAAATTTTACACTCATGTTTGAGAATAACTCTTAGTGTCCTGAACTGATAGTTAAACTTATTCCCATATAATTTTTCTTTCTAGACTAATCACAATGGAAAAAGGCTATTTATGTTTGCCATTGATCTAGATAGAACACATCTGTACAATTCAACAATTTGATTTGAAAAATTACTTTTGATTTCAAAATTTGATGGAATTAATTTGGACTTTTATCAGTTAAACTCACACTATCATATTTCAAATTAATAGCCCTCACAATCTATTTGTAAGATCTACATCCTATAATTGTTTAGTGAGATTGATGTATATTTCAAATCATGAGTCATCTTTGGCTGATCACCCATAACTTAACTATTTAGGTAGGCCACGTCTGCCAATTGCATCTAATACAACTCTTGATAGATGGATGCACAACTCTTGGTCATAACCATATTTGTGCTTCTAGGTTCTTAGTCCTGTTAAGGTCACCTAGTTAAATTCTGACCCAAAAGCCAATGCAATAGAATATGTACCCTACTTTGGCAGACCCACATATCTAAAATATCATACTTCTATGAGATAGAAAGTGCACCGTGCTTTGGCGTGCCCACACTTCATTGATCAAAATTTTCATGTTTATTGCTTATTGGAAATCATCTAAGACTTAATATTTCTTTGAGGGATTTTATATATTTACATATACATATACACACACCATATACTTATACCATGTATCAGATATACATTATATTAACAATCCACAATCACAATCATATATCAAATAACATTAATTATGACCATACTAATATAATCCTTTGGAGCCATAAAGAATTACTATCCACCTAGTGTATTACATCATATGTATCTTCAATCTTAGAACATATATTTGTGTATCACAATGTTGTTGGATCAAGGGCTCTAGAGGGGGGGGGGGTGAATAGAGCTTCACAAATCTCACAAAACAAATTAGACACCAAATTATACTAAGTATAAAAACTTAAATATTCATCCAATTTGAAGTCCTAACTATCATGCATAGCAAGGGTGAGAGACATGGAAGAACATACACTTGGACAAAGTGGTTTAGAGTGGTTCCACACTTCAAACTTGAAGTGAGTCAGTCCACTACCTAGAGATGGTTAGGCTCTAGGACTTTGCAATCTTGGTACTCTTATATTCCATCATAATATTACAAGTCAAAACCACATTCATATAAGGGCTTAGTACCTCAAGCAAGGATCTTCAACCTATAGAAGGAGCTTACCCACTTGAACCATGGAGTCTTCAGCCATCAACATGGACTTACCCACTCCTTCTTCAAGTCTTTGGCCTTCAAGGAATTACCTATCCTTCTTGAGCGTCTGCCTTGCCTATCTACGTCACTTGGAGATATGGAACACCATGCTTTCTTCAACCTTGAAGAACAACAACTCCTTCTCCTTCACTCAGAGAAGAATTGTAGCCTTTTCTTCAATAGGAAAGGGGGTAGGAATATGGAGGTGGAGAGCTTTACATCAATATAGGGAGTAGCTCTCATACAAGGGAGCCTATCTCACTCATACTCATGAATTTGACTTGAAGGTAGAGACAGAAAAGGGCTCAAAGGGTTAGAACACTCTCAACTAAGCTAGGACCAAGCATGTAGTGAATGAGCAACCTTGGAATGAACTATAAGAGGTCCTATTTATAGCTGAGGGTGCCCCTTCAAGTTGTGGGACACTTAGGGCCGAAATATAGCCATTTTTTCTCAAAGAAACGACTCAATTTTTGATCAAATAACACACCAATGGTCACAATCACTTTTTCTGCAAATTCTGTACAGTGTAATCGGTCGAGTTTCAATAAAGGTTACTCGACCGATAGGGTAAAAGACAAACCCGAATTTCAAACCATCGGTCGAGTTTGTCCTAGGGAAACTCGACTGACCAATGAAAGTTGTATTTGGTCAGTAACCCCATCGATCGAGTTCTATGAAAACACAACTCGACCGATGCACTCTTCAAAGAATTGATCCAAGATGATCAGTTGAGATTGGAACTCGACCGATTGACTACCTGTGATCAATTTTCTAAAGTGCATCAAAAGTGATTAAAACTTGGTGTTAAGTGTCCCAATCAATTTCCTCATCTTAGTTACAAGCTAATACATCAATATAAGTGATTACAAAAATCTTCTAAGGTTGTTTACATGGATTTCCAAAATTTCACACTTGTATAGCTTTTGACTTGAACTTGAGCAAAATTAGGAATTTTGATTTTTGATTCTTTTCATGTACCTAACACCTAAAATCAATCTTGAATACACATATTAGATACATATGAATGGAATGGTTAAGTCATTATCAAAATATGGACAATGTATAACCTCTAGGTCAACATTCTCCCCCTTTTTGACAATGACAAACCATTCCTCAAGCATATTGAAAAGGATATAAAATTTATACCTTTGCCTTGTGAATTAAGGGGATTCAAGATGTGAACAATGTGAATTTCTCCCCCTCAATCTATGCTTCCTCTAACCTGCATGGTTAGTGTATCTACACAAAGCAATAATAACATATACTATATGGGCCTTTACAAGTCACATGATAAACCATTAAATGAATAAGAAAAGGATCACATAAGCAATAAACAACAGTATGACAACTAATAACAATATGATTGAGTTTCAAGACATTGAAATTTCTTTCCCCCTTTTGACATTATCAAAAAGTAGGGGGGGGGTATAAGAGCATATATCTAGGTCTTCTCCAAAACACAATCAAGCAGATAATCATACATGCAATCTCATACCATATGAAAATTAGAGACAAGAGAAACATACAATCTCAGTCATAATCAAAATATGGTGAAAATGTGGCACCAACTCATAAGATATAACAGATCAAAGAGCAAGAGTGCACATCTGTAAGAGAGTGAAATCATCCCTTTAATAAAATATGGTAAACAAAACACCATTAGAAAACAGCGGAATAAAAAATAACTGACTGTATTCAATTTCATAAAAGGTTTACAAAAATACATCAAATTCTCCCATTAGAGTTTACATCAAGACACACAATCAAGATCTAGATAGAGGGAAGTCTAGACTACTACAATCTTGTCTCCAAGTAACATCTCCATCAACCGAGTCCAAGCCAAAAGCTAAGATCTTCCTTGTCTTATCCATCACCTTGCTCAACACCTGGGTGGTTGGGAAGGCACCCAGAAAAAAGGGAAAGGGAAGAAAAGTATGTGTCACAAAACTATTCTAGGATATCAAGATAAGTAAATCAAATAAAAATAGGCTAGTTTTTGTCATATGATGAAGATAGCAAGAGTATGGGGCTATATATCAAAGAAGCTTGCCATTAACAAATATAATAAAAAGGATTTGCATGTAAGATAGTTATGTTTACCTAACTAAGTAGGGTTGAGGCACCTACTGGACCTCTAACCTTAGGTGAGGGGAGAATAAGACATTCCCAATCACCTATAATATTATGGGGAGAATAAGACATTCCCCAGGGCGATTATTTACATGTCCTCTGTGGGTGGTTGTACATAAGTACCACTACTTTAAGTTAAATAGAACATAAATCCACATGCTAGAAAAAGTAGCCATGGCAAGAATAATCATATGAATCAATAAGAATGGTAGTGGGGTACCAAGACCCAAGAATAATGTTCCTAGTGAGAGGTGACAAGATGTGTAATGGCCTTGTGATCCATGTGAATAAGTTGTTTCCTAGTGAGAGGTGACAAGATGTGTAATGGCCTTGTGAGCCATATGAATAAGTTGTTGCCTAGTGAGAGGTGACAAGATGTGTAATGGCCTTGTGAGCCATATGAATAAGTTGTTGCCTAATGAGAGGTGACAAGATGTGTAATGGCCTTGTGAGCCATGTGAATAAGTTGTTGCCTAGTGAGAGGTGACAAGATGTGTAATGTCCTTGTGAGCCATGTGAATACTTGTACAACAAGTGAATTGAATACCTTGGTCTGAGGACCAGGAGGTAATAGTTACCTATTATAGAGGTAACAATGTTATGTATACCCAGATCCAATAATCATGATGATAATGATATGTAGGGATGAGGATCCCTAGTAATGTGATAATGGACTGACATCCCAAGTACCAAGTATCTAAATGTGTTTCAAAGACTTGAATAGTTGTATTACACCTTTCTTTGTAACATTTGTTGTGATTAATAATGATGACTTGTTTGATGCAAAAAGGATGTTGTAATACATGTAATACATCATTAGGAACTATAAAATGTTGCCCTAACCATAGATCCATCAGTGTCATGATTTGTTGAATGGTGAAATGGGTTCCCCACGACATAACCCGAAATGCATATTTTTGAATATGTGGGGGCATGGAGGCTAAGTGTCCATGTCTCAGTAATGTCATAAGAATGTCTCAATAGGGAATAGTGAACTGACCTGTGGCTCAGAGTTGGGTGCCTATGTGACAATGGCTCAGAGTATGGTGCCTAAGTGACCATGACTCAGTAACTGGGGACGGTTGTTAGTAGATGTTCCCCTATGAGAGCAAAATTGATGCTGTGGCTCTAAGTGAGGATGCCTATGTACACTGGCACAACTATATTGCAGCTAACACAAGATGTCCTGCTAAGCCTAAGTGGTCTCATACTGACCGAGACAAGTGAGGTAATGGCAACCGACTCTCCCATTGACCTTGTATGGTACCGAATTGTGAGAAGTTTGTGGTCAGTTGGAGATGAATGGGGTATGCTTCATCTCCTCAGGGCATAAGTGTGATTTTAAAATATGTTCAGTTGTGTAGCATATCTGCTTAAGGATCGAATACAGAAAACATTGTTTGATGCACAATATAGTTATACATCTTAGTTGATAGATGTTATTTATGTTTCTTTACATTCCTTGCAAAGTATATAGATGATTTATAACTCTACCATGGGTAGATGCAATGTTCTCCTTAAGAAAGGAGATTATCTTATCTGTTCATACTATGATTAATCCTGCCTGTTAAATATAAAAGAACCCCTACTTAGTTTTATAATGTTTATCTGAAATAATAATAATATGGTCGGTGGAGAGTTATATCTCTCACTGGGACAATTGTCTCACCCCGTGGGATCCACAATTTTTAGGTGGACAAGCATGAAGCAGTGGAGATCTTTCTACAGAGGAGGAACAACAGTTGAGGCAGCAGTGACAACTCAGGTCGAGTGTATTGTTTGTCGTGACTTGTAGGTAGAAGTCCTATGTGTCGTCTCTGTACTCTCAGGTCCTTGGAGTTGGTTCATAATGGTTTCATGAATGATCATAGATTTTAGCTTGAATGTCTTGAAGTTTTATGTTGCTCCAGTATGTGTTTTTATGGAGCAACTGTTATGTTGTCCTCAAGATGAGATGAAACAATGTTGTACAATGTAAATCATGATATGTATGAGATTTGGATCTTTCAGTAAAAGTTTTCTGGACAAGGATCTCCTTGCAAAATAGTTTTAAATTTTAGTGATTTTTTTAATCTGTTGTTTATGTTTATTCCGCTTAATTAGTAACGATTTGTTTATTAGTTTGATGACAGTCGTTACATTGAGTGAGATAGGTTCCCTTGTATGAGAGCTACTCCCTGTATTGATGTAAAGCTCTCCACCTCCATCTTCCTACCCCCTTTCCTATTGAAGAAAAGGCTGAAGATCTTCTTCGAGTGAAGGAGAAGGAGTTGTTGTTCTTCAAGGTTGAAGAAAGCATGTTGTTCCAGATCTCCAAGTGAAGGAGATAGGCAAGGCAGACGCTCAAGAAGGATAGGTAATTCCTTGAAGACCAAAGACTTGAAGGAGTGGGTAAGTCCATGTTGATGGTTGAAGACTCCATGGTTCAAGTGGGTAAGATCCTTCTATAGGTTGAAGATCCTTGCTTGAGGTACTAAGCACTTGGATGAATGTGGTTTTGTCTTGTAATCTTATGTTGGAATATAAGAGTACCAAGATTGAAAAGTCCTAGAGCCTAACCACCTCTAGGTAGTGGACTGACTCACTTCAACTTTGAAGTGTGGAACCAAGCTAAACCACTTTGTCCAAGTGTATGTTCTTCCTTGTCTCTCACCCTTGCTATGCATGATAGTTAGGACTTAAAATTGGATGAATGTTTAAGTTTCTGCACTTAATATAATTTGGTGGTCTAATTTGTTTTGTGATATTTGTGAATCTCTATTCACCCCCCTAGAGCCCTGGATCCAACAAGTAGTATCAGAGCAGGTCTTCTCCAAGCCACTTATAGGAGAAGGTGGGCGATTTAGCACTTGGATCTCTCAACTTGGAGGGAAGCTTCTCCATGCGACCTCCAGTCTTTGACGGCACCAACTTCCTCTATTGGAAGAGAATAATGCAGTTCTATCTCCAAGGAGTAAGCTATGAGAAGTGGAAGGTGGTGCACCTAAAGTATGAAGATCCAAAGGGGGAAATCTCTACATGGACGGAAGCCCAAATGAAGCAAGCTCAACTCAATGCCAAAGCTGTGAGCATCATCTATGCAGCCCTCACCCCATCTGAGTTCAACCAGATCTCCTCTTAGGACACCGCACATGAAATTTGAAACAAGCTATGTGTCACCTATGAAGGAACGGAGCAAGTGAAGGAAGCCAAGATCTACATGCTTGGTGGTCTACTTGAGAACTTCAAGATGGAAAAGAATGAAAGAGTGGCAGATATGTACACAAGGCTCAATGTGATCATCAATAGATTGTCATCCCTTGGTAGTGTGATGGACAAAGGCACTATCAACTCCAACATCTTAAGATCTCTTCCAAAGAGATGGGAGCCCAAGGTGACATCCATTGAAGAAGTGTACAAGATTAGTGAATTGTCAACCGAGGAGCTAGTTGGGAACCTTCAAGCCCATGAACCAAGACTTGATAAGCAAGAAGAAGAAGAAAAGAGATAAGAGAAGGAGTCCAAGAAGATCAAGGACACATCCTTCAAAGCTCAAATTGAAGAGATGGTTTGGCAGCAACAACTTGCACTCAAGTCCCCTAGTCCTTCCTCAAGTGAAGATGAAGGCCCAAATGAGCATGAAGCTAACTACTCCAAGGACAAACACTTCAAGGGGAAGCCTTCTTCATAAACTCCTAGATGCTATGAATGTGGTAAAAAAGGCCATTACAAGAGTGACTGCCCCAAGGCCAAGAAGAGCCATCACAAGAGCAACCACAAGAAGGACAAGGAGTACAAGAGAGAAGGCAAATACAAGAGAAAGGATAAGAAAGAAAGAAGAAGCAAAGATGTAGCTTATGCAGATTGGGAGGAGTCTTCCTCAAGTTCTTCAAGCTCCGAATATGGAGAATGTCACCTTGCTCTCATGGCCTCTACAAGTGAAGATGTAGGTGAGGTAAGTGAGGTAAGTGAGGTAAGTGAAGTCAATTTGCATGAGTTGTCTAAGGAAACTCTTATCGATATGCTTAATGCTTGTCGATCATCTTTTACTAAATGCAAATCTAAAAAGAAAAGGTTAGGCAAGATAATATATGATCTTTATGCTAAAATTGAGATTCTTGATCAAAATGAAAAACTGCTCCTTGATAGCATAGATTCTTTGCAAAGGCAATTTCTTGACCTTGAGCTCCAATACAATGGAGTAGAGGTTGAGAATGATGTCTACCTTAAGACTATTGCATATCTTAAGGAAGATAACCAAAGATGCCAAGATGAGATAGATGTTCTTAAAATTGAAAATGTAGAACTTAATCTCATTAATGAAGCTAGAAAGCAAGAAATTCAAGTCTATCAAAAGGAAATTCTTTTGCTTAAATCTAAAAATGCTAAGTTGTTTTCTCAAGTGATCTATCATCTAGACCTATTTTGCAAAGTAATGAAGTAGCTAGCACTGCTTTAGAATGTGATTCTTTTCATACTAAAGCCCTCTATTTAGAGGTCGACCTATTGCATGCTAGAGATGATCTTGCTAGTTTATCTTCTACTGTCATTAACCTTAGTGATGATAATGCTAAGTTAAGAGATTCTTTGCAAAAGTTTCGTACGGGAAAGAAATCCCTTAATGTTGTCCTAGAAAACTCTACCAAACAAATTGGTACTAGTGGTTTAGGATATGATGGAACTGCTCCCAAGGGTAAGAACAAGAACAAGAACAAGAGTAAGGGTAAGAAGAAGAGTGTGGAACCTACTATCTTCCATGGAGAGACTTTTGGCTCTAATAACCCAATGGTATGTGCTCATTGTAAATGTGATGATCATTACTCTACTTATGGTCCTTACAAGCCAAAGGGGACCAACCCAAAGATGAATGGGGATCCTTAAGCTAACCCCGGATCCTAAAGTTTGAGTTGGGTACTGACATTGTTCTTTCATGCAGGTAAAAGGAAGGTGGATTGTAGATAGTGGCTGCTCAGAACATATGACATGTGAAATCATCCATTTTAACAAATTCATGAAAAAGAAAGGAGGAACAGTGACCTTCGGGGACAAAAAAAAGGGTAAGGTAATAGGTGAGGGTGATGTAGGCAATGAGCTAAGTATCAAAATTTTTTTGCTTGTTAATGTCCTACATCACAACTTGATAAGTGTAAGCCAACTTTGTGATAATGGATATCTTGTTTTGTTTACTTCTTTAGAATGTTTGCTTCTAGATTCCCTCACCTACAATGTCATATATAAGGGAACTAGAAATGGTAATCTTCATGTTATTTTTCTTGATACTCTAAAGACCGTACTTGATAGATGCTTGGTTGTGGATAAATATGATTTCTTGCCTAACCTTACTCTAAAATCTTACAAGGCTTTCTTCCTAGGCTATAGCACTACAAGTAGGGCTTATAGAGTTTTCAATATTGAATTGTCTAAAATTGAAGAAACTATTAATGTCAAGTTTATTGAAACTAACCTTGTTGTTGGCAAGAATTTTGTTGATAATGATGTTGCAGATGACTTTATTTCTATCTTGAAAGACCTCAACATCGACAACAAAGGTAAGCAGGTGATTGAAGCAAAAGATGAAGAGAAGAAGGATCCCACTCCTCACTTTGGAAAGAATCATCCCAAAGAGCTAATCATTGGCAACCCATTTGAGAGAGTGAAGACACGAGCTTCCTACAACAAAGAACAAGCAGACAGTGCCTTCATCTCACAACTGGAGCCAAAGAACATCAAAGAAGCTCTTGGAGATGATGAGTGGATCTTAGCCATGCAGGAGGAACTAGAGCAATTCGAGAAGAATCATGTGTGGACTCTAGTGCCAAGAACAAGTGTCAGAAAAATCATTGGCACCAAGTGGGTCTACCGTAACAAGCTTGATGAAAAAGGCAAAGTGGTAAGGAACAAAGTAATGTTAGTTGCCCAAGGTTATAATCAGTAGGAGGGTATTGATTTTGATGAAACTTATGCTCCTATTACTAGACTTGAATCTATTAGAATGCTATTTGCCTTTGCTAGTTATAAAAATTTCTTGCTATATCAAATGGATCTTAAAAGTGCATTTTTGAATGGTACAATTGAGGAGGAAGTATTTGTTGCTCAACCTCTGGGATTTGAAAATGACAAGCTAACTAATCATGTTTATTTGTTGCAAAAATCTCTCTATGGACTCAAACAAGCACATCAAGCTTGGTATGAGAAATTAAAGAACTTTTTGTTAGATAATGGCTATGTCATGGGAAAATTCGATTCTACTTTATTTCTAAAACACACTTCTAGCAATTTTCTTATCATTCAAATTTATGTTGATGATATCATATTTGGAAGAACGGATCTTGATCTTTGTAAGGAGTTTAGTTCTCTTATGTAGAGTGAGTTAGAGATGAGCATGATGGGTGAGTTTACTTTCTTCCTCGACTTCCAAATAAAGCAAACCAAAGATGGAAACTTCATCAACCAAGGAAAGTACACTAGTGAGCTACTCAATTGCTGGGATGGAGAACATGAAGTCGATGGATACACCCATGTCCAACACCGCCAAACTTGATAGAGATGAAGAAGGTGAGAAGGTAGATGAGAAGCTCTATAGAGGTATGATTGGAAGTTTACTTTATTTAACTGCCTCTAGACCTGAAATTATATTTAGTGTTGGCTTGTGTGCTCATTTTCAATCAAGCCCTAGGAAATCACATCTTATTGCTGTTTAGAGGATTTTGAGGTACTTAGCCAAAACTCAAAACTTTGGACTATGGTACCCTAAGTCAAGGGACTTTACTCTTGTAGCATATAGTGATGTGGATTACGCAGGTTGTTTGGTTGATAAAAAGTGCACAAGTGGCACTTGCTTCCTTCTAGGACTATGCTTGGTGTCTTGGTTTTCTAAGAAATAGAGAATTGTGGCATTATCAACTATCGAGGCTGAGTACATTGTAGTCGGGAGTTGTTGTGCCCATGTCCTATGGATGAAGCAAATGCTCCAAGACTTTAACATACATTTTGATGCTTCTCCAATCTTTTGTGATAATATTAGTGCAGTCAATCTTTCTTATAATCCTATATTGCATAGTAGAGCTAAACATATAGAGGTTCTCCATCATTTTCTTCGTGATAACATTGCCAAGAAGGATATCTATATCACACATGTGGACACGGAAAATCAGTTGGCATACATTTTCACTAAACCTCTAGCTAGAGAGCAATTTAATTTCATTAGATCTAAACTACTCATTGTTGCTTTGGATGATATTGACATGTTATCTAGCTAGTTGTTTATATCATATATGTCTTGCTCATGCTTTACTCACCTTGCTTGCCTAAAATTGCTAAAATTTGCTTGTTGACATGCTTAGTTTCACTTGTTTTGGGGTTTTCTTGAATTTCTTGGTTTTATCGCTAAATAGTACCCAATGATGAGTGATATGTGCCTAAGTATGTTCAAAATACATAATAGACTTGAAAAATGAATTTAATTAGCATTCATATGGCTAGAAATTAAGTTTGATGGTTTTAGGTCAGGTTGACCATCGATAGAGTTTTCCCAGGACAAACTCGATCGATCAGTGGCTGAGAGCTGTTCTAAAATTGACAAATCGGACGAGTTTCTGACTCTCAGAACTCGACCGATCCGCGGGCTGAATCCAACTTAAGTTAGGTTCGGTTGACTATTCTCCCTCTCAACTAGAGAATAGCCGATTGATTCCTCTTCTTCTAGCTCTAAGCTCTCTACCCTTGCCCTAACCTTCCCTATCCTATCCCTTTCCCGACCTAGATAGGTTGACCTACACCTCCCCGGTTGCTCCCTGGTGGTGTTTTGATGGTTTTTGCAGTTTGTTCAGTGTGTTTGTTCATTTCTTCTCTTCTTTTTTGCCTCCATGGGCTCTCATAGGAGAAAACGACCTGCCACTAGCAATGCTCTTTCGTCTTCTTTGTCTAATCACTTGATTCCTTTTGATGATACCTCCTTTTTCTCAATAGTGGTTGTTAATAGGTATAAGGACCTTCTTCCTAGGAGTCATTTCACTTTTTGTGCCTTGTTTGAGCCTAGCCCTAGGTGTCAAGCGGTTATAGACCAAGTTTCTAGGTTTCTAGTCATTCACCACCTCTCCGCCTTGGCTGTCGAGTGTGACTGCTTTTTCAATTTGATGACAAGCACAAAAGTATTTCACGAGTTCTACACTAACTTGTATTGTAACTACGACACCCTTGTACCCCCACTGAATACTCAAGTAATCCTAACTTATATGATCTCCGGTAAGCATTTTCAAATCTCTGAGGATATTCTAAATGTCTTCTTTTCTAGAGATGAGTAAAACGATACCTGACGCAAGGATTATGGTGAGTACTTTGATCTTTTGGGTCCCAAAGGTTTCTACAAGTAGAATGAACTTACTCTCCTTAACATTCATCGCTACTTGAAGAAACTTGGCATTCCATATAGGAATAAGAGCACCCTACCTTCCTCCTCCCTTGATCTCAGGAAGTGCATCTTGGCCCTAGTGATGAATTGCAACATCCATCCAAAGAAAAACTGAACGGATATTGCAGAGAACACTATAGTCATCATGTACTGCATCCTCGAGAATATCGGTGTCAAGTGGGCCAGATACATTCTATACCACATGACTTGCTTTGAAACTAGTAAGAACACCCGAGGCACCCATCCCCTGTAACCAGCCCTGATCTATGGTTTGTTTCAGTTTGCTACTGAGAAATCACTCTTTTCTGACTTTGATTACAAGTTAGCCAGGAAGGGTGTATGTATCAGTGACACCATAATTCAGAAGTGTGTGCCTATGTTTGCCTCTACCACCCCCGATGCTTATCCTTCTCCCTCTACCTCTACCTCTGCAGCCCCTGCCTCCTCTGCCCAATCTCCGCCTCCTCAGCCTCCTCCTCGACCTAGTCATGCTTCGTTCTGTGTATCCAATGAAAACCTTATGGGCTACATGATGCACCAACAAGCATACAACCAACAGGTCCAGGAGCACCTACATCAGGATCTATGTTTCATCATGTCTATGATGAACATATCCTGTGCACACCCCTACCCCACCTACCAACCTTTCCCCAGTAGTGAGTATGCTTCGGATACATACAATCATTACTATCATACCCCGAGCCTTTCGCTGTTGCTGCTCCTCCACCATTCGCTGCTAGTGGTTCTGCTCCCACCTATCTACCACTTCCTGTTGGCCCCTTAGCCACCCTGCTTTCCAGTCTTGGTGATTCTTCTCCATCTTTTCCTCAGGCCAATGAGCTCTATGCTCTTGGTATGAATTGGGATTAGCAGAATGCTCGTTGGCCCGATCATGGTTTCAGTCCTCCTACAGATGAGGAGATGCCTGATCAAGCTGATGATGCTGAGGCTACTAATGACGACGATGGTGATGGCGAGGATGCTTCTGATGATGGTGATGGTTTTGGTGTTGATTCTGGTGATGAAGGCACTATAGCTGCACCTTCAGATGGAGACGAGGACTACAAGCCTGGAGCTGATGATGATGACGTTGTGGATATAGATAGTCTAGATGTCTAGTTTGTTTCTTAATTTTTAGTCTAGTATGCTGATCATATATATATCTTTCTAGGCTATTTTGTATAAGAAACATCTAGGCACATTATCTGAGTTGTACTATTTTTATCTTCTGTTTTTTCATCACTTCTTGCTTGTAGTTGCTTTCATGAGAACATGCTTCTGGGTTGTAATATATGTGATGTTGTAACATACCGAATTCTGAAATTTTGTCTTTTGACCCTCTTTCCCATCTTTTCCTTTCATTTCTATCCTTATTGGCCTTTCTATTTAATTAGTGGAATTTATAGTGGTTTAGTGAACATTTATTCACTAATTGTACCAATAAAAGGGTTAATGCACAAATACCTTAGTGAAAGCTTAATTACCATAATTAAGTTCTCTAAACCTTAATCTAACTTTTTTATATGATTTGAAAACATAAAATGATCCTAAGTTTCAAATTTGGTTCGATTTGGATGTTGTTTGTGCAAGTTATGCAATTATATGTACATTTTGGACTTTTATGCAATTTACCCAATTGGAAGGTTTTCTTTGCAAATTATCTCCTGAATTTTAATCCTTAGATATTTCCTTACCATTAATGAGATTTGAAACCATTTGAGAACCTAGTTTCACCTTGGTTTGATGGTATTTCTTTCCAAGGGCATTATAGGGATTACCCTCTTTATAAAGATGCTTATCCTTAAAAGCTATCAACCAATGAGGTTATTTCTTTCTTGAAAAACGGTGGGGATGGCCTAGAATAATCTATGGGCTCTTAGAACCGACTTTTGATATGCATGAAGCCTCTATGAGCTATCCTCTTGCATGGCCATCAATCCCTAGGCTAAAGACACATGGAAAGTCCCTTAAGATTCCTCATGCTTCACCTCTTTCAATATATAGCCATGTATACCCCTTCCCAACTCACAATTCGAAAACTCTTGCTCTCCTTTTCTTTCCTCTAGCTTAGATAATAGTTCCTTTTGTATTTGGCTATGAAGTTTCTGTCCCAAGGTAATAGAGGGAGCCTACCTTGGTGAAGAAGGCTCATAGGGTTTCCAAATTGCTCTATTAGGGTTTCTAAAGGTCCTCCTTGGTAATTTCGACCAAAACTAGTAAGTTTACTCCCTTCCTTCCCTATTTTCATACTTTTAGTCTTCCTTACACCCTATTACAGGTCGTAACCATGGAATTCCATGGTGAAATCCCACTTAGAACCCTAAAACACCTCTATGCTCTTTTCCTAGGGTTTATCACCTCTAAGTTGAGAAGGTGATCTTTGCTCAAGAAAGGAGCTTAGCTTGGAGAAACCATACCTTATAATCTAGGGATAATTTCTGTTTAGACCTTCTTACATTCCTAGAGGCAAGTGTTTTTAACCCCCTTCTCATATATTGCTTAGTACATGCTTAAAATTCATGCATCTATGTTTAAAATCGATGATTTCCATCTCTATTTACCATGTTCATCTAGGGTTTTGGTTTCTTACCGGTTTACCATCTATAAAAGATCTAGTTTGGATAAATATTAATCTAAAAACATGATATTAGGTTGAATGGTGTTTTCCCTCCCTCTCTCTCTTTTCTTATCTCGTTTGGTTTGATGATGTGTCAGTTTTTGATTGGCCGAATTTCAATAATTCATAACTTTTGATTCCTTTGTCCAAAAACTAAAGTAAAATACGTCCTAAACTCATAAAAACATTTTATTTTCAATAATAATATTTCCAAGTATTTGTTTTGAGTTTTTTAGATGGTGGTTTTCTAGAAAATGATTTAATCACTTAAAAATCACCAAAAATACACCATAATCATCGTAACTCCAAAATATGCAAAATTATATGTTTTCTTAATCAGAAGAACCTAACTAAGTCTATGGTGATGTTTTCATAGTATAAATTGAGGTTTTGTTATTAAAAGTAAAAATATGGGTTTTCTCTACCTTAATACATATATGATATTCTAATACATGTATATGAATTGAAAATAGGAAAAATTGATCATGGACTCAATCAAGTGATGAAAGTGGGTAGTATGAATCATAATGAAAGGTATGTGCTATGTATGTGCAATCCCTCTTTATGTATGTGCATTTACACCTTAAGTTGGGAATAATTGTGCCTTAACCTATTTTTCTATAATGAGGCTTTATTAAACCTAGATTTCATACACTCTTGAATCTTTTGCTATACTTGCCTCATACAACTTATTCATATGGCTCACGACCATTACACATCTTGTCACCTCTCACTAGGCAACAACTTATTCACATGGATCACAAGGCCATTACACATCTTGTCACATCTCACTAGGCAACAACTTATTCACATTGCTCACAAGGCCATTACACATCTTATCACCTCTCATTAGGCAACAACTTATTCATATGGCTTACAAGGCCATTAATCATTATACTTGTTATACAAGTATTTAACATGCCTCACAAGGCTTATGTAATAAGAGAAATACAACCTTCCCATAATTAAGGTTAGAGTTTCCCTTTATAACCAAATAGGGTTTCATGTTCATATTATTAATCCAAACCCCAATTCATTACTTCACACATCTAGGAGCATACATTGATATCATAAGTATTCAATCATACTTATATATTTTCTCATCATTTATCATTAAATGATTAACAACACAAAGCATGTGCTTCTCTCTCATCCTTACTAGGATATCGAATACATCATACTTTTGATTCAATCCTCCTCTTTGTGGAATATTAGTCCATCATTAACAATTCACATTATCTTTCATTTAACACCACGTTCAACATATGTCACTCAATCAATCACACATGATTGAAGTGTCACTTCCATATTGATATCAAGATGTGTGTGTTATCATATTATACTTTAAACCACATCCTTTACTTTATGTCATATATTCATATCGGCATGTGGTATAACCACATCACCATGTCATTTTTTGAGGGTGTAAACCCTAATCAACATATTATGTACTCACATCAGATGGACTATCATTATATCTTATTACTTCAGATTAATTTTGTATCGGGTATGAGCTAGATTCTTAACCCCATATCGGATACAAGCTTTGTGTTTAGTGCCATATCGTGCACAAGATATGCCCCATATTGGGTATCCATATCAGGTACCATATCGGGCATCCATATCGGGTATCATATCGGGCATCCATCTCAGGTAGCATATCGGGTTACCATGTTAAGTAAACCCATAAACTTGTGATACCTTCATTCCTTCAAGGATCAACCTCATCATATAGTTACATGACATTCTAGATGTCTTATTGTTTTCTCATACCACAACCCATTACACTAGGGCTAGGGTATATCGAGTTTCAATCCATTCTCTAGGATTCTACACCACATTTGGTGGATTATACCATATCATGCACAAAGCATGATTTTAACCTTATATTGTTCACAAGGTAGGAGTAGGTTTTATTCTTAGCATCCAAGGGATGTCACCCATATCATACATATAGTATCATTCACCACTCATCTCTATTTACCGATCATCTTGGGTTTTCAACTCTATGTTGATTAGAGTGTTCACTACCTCTATATCATGTAAGAGGTGTAGTCTAGACATGTATCGTGCATAAGGGTAAGTGTAGTATCTCTCATATTGTGCCACAAGCATGACTCATATCGTGTATGAGCTAGAATCCATCTTCATATCTGGTTAACCCTATCTAGGGTTTCATATCGGGTAGATGTATTCCAACCATATCGGGTTACACTTTATTCTTGAATCCATACATTGTATCATACATTAGGGTTTACTAAAGTATTCATATCATGCATCAGATGTGTGTACTTCAAGGTATCAGGCACCAAAGATACATTACATGATCATATCGTGCAAGAGCACTTGCTATTCTTTACTCATATCGGGTTACCCAAATTAGGGTTTCATATCGGCTTTGAAGTATACTTTAAACCTTATATCGTGCAAAGAGTCTATTCTTGACTCCATATCATGCAAGCATATCGTGTAAGCATGTCGTGCAAGAATATCATGCAAGCATATCATGTAAACATATCGGGCAAGAAAAGTCTACACATACCCATATCGGGTTAGAGCTACTTGTGTGTAAGCTTGAACCCGATATCACTTTATGAAGTGATACCATCTTCTTCAAACTCTAGACCTCCATTATAACTATTATAGTTCATGGAAAAAGGTCTAGGTAAATACTAGAACTCATAATTTCATCAACTATTTCTGAAGATTTCAGAATTAAAAGTAGTTCATTAATTGTAGCAATTTAGGTGATGAATAATAACATGATAGGGTTCAAGTTATATAACCTGCCTTGTGAACAGCTTCAAAGCTCCAAGATCCAAAGCTCCACGTCCTAAGGTTGAAGAATAACTTCTCCAAGGTCTAGGGCTCGTTCAAAACTCCTCCATGGATAAGAGATCAACATAGTTAAGCACTTGGTGAAGAAGGAAAGAAAAGAATATCCATAACCCGATATCATACTTCAACCAAGGTTGAAGGTGACCAAAGCCTTACCTAAATCTTGGTGCTCGAGCTCTCCTAGATCCTTGAGATTATTTGCAAGATACCTAAGGAAGTTTTCATGATATATACAAGGGTAGTGGCTATGAGGATCTTAAACTTTCATAAGATGGTGAAAGGTGAAGTATATATACTTGATTTCATGAGATAAAGCATATATGAGGTGTCTTTCCCTCATACTACTAGATGACACGTGGCCATGCATGGTTGACATGTGGCCATGCATGCACACATGCATATATTGCCATGCAAGAGTCTTGAGGATAACCTAGAGACAATATCTCGGCCCTTACTTATCTTGTTGGGCAAGTTATCTCGTCTTTATCTCATTAAATAAGCAACCCGATACTATTTTTGTAAGGAACTTTGAAACCCATCATGGGACACCTCCTTGAGGTGTCCTTCTCATCATGCTCTTTTCCAAGGCTCAACAAACTAATAGGAGGCTCCCACTTTGGCTCCTTAGCCGATAGGCTCCTTATATCAAGTCTTACAACTCGATACAACACATATAAGGCTCTTGCCTTTAACTCATTCTTGATCTTTCATTACCAAGAGTATCATCACTCAATGGTGATTCAAACATAGCGCCCCTTCTTTCTATTTCCTATAAAATATTCATAGAGGGAGTAGGTACACTCTAGAGGTGGCAATCTACATTTTAACCCCACATATTGGGTAAATTACAAATTGTACCAAAATTGGTGTACAAGGTACTAGCATTGTTCAAATGAGTTGTAACTTGGGATTTAGGATTTCCACAAGCCACCACTTATCATCATTATCTTTCTTGAGATACTAAAACACTTAAAACACATTCCACATGTGTCATTGTGCAATATAACCCCTCATCTTGGGTAAATTGCACTTTTCACTCAAACTTTCATATAATGCATAATTAGTTTGCAATTAAGCTCAAACTTTAAAAACAACTTCACAAGAAGCCTTAATTACTTTTCAAAAGATTAGAACCAGTTGGTAAGTAACTTATTTAAGGAAAACTTCTAGGGTTAGGCCATAACCCAGGTCAAGGGTATTACAATTATAAACCCCTAACAAGGATTTCATCCCCGAAATCCCAGATGAAGGAAGACAATTGTCATTCATGCCTCATGTCATCAAATCTCCACAAAACATCTTGATGTGATGGAGATGCCATAGAACTTTGACCAGTACAAAGTTTATCATTTGCATTTGTCATACCAAACATATATTCAACTGCCTTTTCATTATTGACTTGCAGTATATATACTGTGTTAGGTAACACCTTCTATATCAAAGAAGTGCTATTCATACTTTGAATGATTTAGGTGTCAAACCCCACTTAGTTTTAACATTTCTCTTTCATGGAGAGATTATGGTTATGTTTTTTCACCCACTTGGGAGTACATGTCTTATCATACATTTTTAGCTTGATAAGTTTTTTCTCAAATGATTCTACAATTATTCCTTCAATTAATATATCTTTATCAAAGTTATGCTTATGCAGAGCATAAACCCCTAACATATGATTTCCCTATTATTTTATGTAACTAGACTGATTTCATAGTTGGCCATTCCAGGTAACCAACATAAATCATCTGATTAGGAGTTATGTTTTTACTTTCCCATACCACCTGATATTTCTTAGATACCATAATTCCTTACTTTGGTATCCGTCACATGTGTCAAAAACACATCACATCCTCATCATTTCCATCTCTCTGTTGTTATTACCAAAGCCAAACATATAAAAGGATCCTTGTTTCATGTTTGGGACATTATTTATTACACATATCTTTGTCTTGGAACCAGAGTCCAAGACGAACTGATACTTTTCTAAGTATCCATCAATGGATTATTTATAATCCATGCACATCAAGTGTCATAGTACTCACTTGATTTCCATGTCCCTAAAAGGAGAGAACACAAAGAAACATATTCCTATTATCACCCCATCGTCAACCAGGGTTGTTTATCAAAGAGAAGAGATTATCATCTCCTCCGATTATTGTATGAACTTTCAATTGTTCATGAGTCACTTACTCTTATTTCATCCTAGGTTCCTTGCCATCAACATAGGAGTTATAAGAATGATTAAATGTCATCATCCCTTTCTTTATTATTTTCTAACATGAACATTTCATGGTTTTATCACATTCCCCATTTCCACATTATGGAAAAAGTTCTTTACTATTCACACAGACTTTATCAAATAGGGTTCATTTTTCATTCTCATTTCATGATGATTATACTCCTTACTTCCTCATACACATAGACTGATATGAGATCATCTCAGATTCCACTTTTTTACACTTAGGATGTGATAAAAATGTCCATACCATATTTCCAGTTGCATTATACTCACTAGATTGTCTAAGAATGACTACTTGATCAGAGTAATAAGAAAGATAACAATCTAAGAGTTCCATACTCACCTTATCTTCAATAGTTGAATACCTAGCCAGGGTATACAAGTACTAATATTAGGTAGTATGCACTTTGTTTACTATAATGTTCCTTACTTTTCATATCATCAAAACATAGGACTTAGCATTCCTGAATTTTCTCCAGGCATCACATATATACCTTATCCTTTTTCACATAGATAAGAGCAATTATAGAACATTTAAAAGAATACTGAGCAGAATATAAATTCTAGTTCTCATCATTTCTTCCCTATGTTCCCATAGGGCAATCAATAGGGAAATCCATAACCTCTTATAATTATCAGATAACATCAAGATAAGGCATATCAAAATGAAAAAGCTCTATCTGACTGTTACCCCACATGGTCATCTACCACTTCAGGTTGACTCAACACATAGAGTCTAGCTGTTTCATGTTATTGTTTTTGCCTCTGTACATTATTGGGTTGTAACTTTCATAAGCCCTACCGAGTCTGCCTCGGTTGTTGAGTCATTTCTTCCCTTCTTTTTAAGGAAAAGAGTTTAGTATGCTCAACATGTCCATATCTATAACATGTCTTGTCTTCGTACCATGGTCTTATCGGTCTTATTACCGATGTAAATGCTAAGTCAGGAGTTCTTATAAGTGGAAAGTTAGGACTTTTTCCCTCACATAATGACTACTGCCCTGGTGCACTAGGCATTTATTGCACTGGTGGCACCAAAAACTTTGGCTTTTAGAACAAATAGGAAAATGTCTCTAGAAGTGTAGAGACTTTTCCTTCATTCTCAGCTTAGTGCCCTTCCTTGGGCCCTATCATCACAGATGTACTATCTGTCTATACTTATGGAAGAGTCTACTTTCTTGCAATGTCAATCCTTCCCACATTTTCCACTATTCTAACATGACTATGTCATACAAGAACCTTTTCAAAACCCAAAGTTTCTATATTGAGGACTGGTAACCTCAGTTGTAATGCTAGTATCCAGTCTACTATATGCATCACTGTTGTCTCTACTTGCCTCTCAAGAGCATAAAAAGTAGGATTCTCTATCCTGATTGGGTCAAGATGGGAATGCTCAGGCTCTCATTCTTTTCTTGCTTGTTCCCTTGCACCCTTTCCCGGTGCAACAACATTGCCCTCAACAATGTGTGCCTCATGTTCTCCAGTCATTTTTAAACTTCACCCTTTCTTCTGTATAAGCAGAAGTCACTATAGGGTATACTGGAGGATACTAACACAAACTCAACACCTCAGTCCTATGTCTCTGTAGACTCAGCGAGCCTTAAGCTCTGATACCAAACTTGTAATAACCGTCATCAAACCGACAAACAAATCATTACTAATTAAGCGGAATAAACATAAACAACATATTAACAAAAATCACTAAAATTTAAAACCATTTTGCAAGGAGATCCTAGTCCAGAAAACTTTTACTGAAAGATCTAAAACTCATACATATCGTGATTTACATTGTACAACATTATTTCATCTCATCTCGAAGACAACATATAATAGTTGCTCTATCAAAACACATACTGGAGCAACATAAAACCTTGAGGCATTCAAGACAAAATCTCAGATCATTCATGAAACCAGTACGAACCAACTCCAAGAACCTAAGAGTACAGAGACAACACATAGGACTTCTACCTACAAGTCACGACAGATAGTACACTCGACCTGAGCTGTCACTGCTGCCTCACCTGTTGTTCCTCCTCTATAGAAAGATCTCCACCGCTTCATGCTTGTCCACCTAAAAATTGTGGATCCCACTGGGCGAGACAATTGTCCCAGTGAGATATATAACTCTCCGCTGACTATATTATTATTGCAGACAAACATTATAAAACTGAGCAGGGGTTCTTTTATATTTAACATGCATGATTAATCATTGTATGAACAGAATAAGATAATCTCCTTTCTTAAGGAGAACATTGCATCTACCCATGGTAGAGTTATAAATCATCTATCTACTTTACAAGGAATGTAAATAAACATAAATAACATCTATCAACTAAGATTTATAACTGTATTGTGCATCAAACAATGTTTCCCATATTCGATCCTTAAGCAGATATGCTACACGACTGAACATATTTTACAATCACACTTATGCCCTGAGGAGATGAAGCATACCCCATTCATTTCCAACCGACCACAAACTTCTCACAAGTCGGTACCATACAAGGTCAATGGGAGAGCCAGTTTCCATGACCTCACTTGTCTCGGTCAGTACGAGACCACTTAGGCTTAACATGACATCTTGTGTCAGCTGCAATATAGCTATCCCAGGGTACATATGCATCCTCACTTAGAGCCACAACGTCAATTGTTCTCTCTTAGGGGAACATCTACTAACAACCATCCCCAGTTACTGAGTTATGGTCACTTAGGCACCATACTCTGATCCATGGTCACATAGGCACCATGCTCTGAGCCACAGGTCAGTTCACCGTGCCCTATTGAGACATTCTTATGACATTACTGAGACATGGACACTTAGCCTCCATGCCCCCACATATTAAAAAATATGCATTCCGGGTTATTCCGTGGGGAACCCATTTCACCATTCAACAAATTATGATGCTGATGGATCTATGGTCAGGGCAACGTTTTATAGTTCCTAATGATGTATTACATGTATTAAAACATCCTTTTTACATCAAACAAGTCATCATTATTAACCACAACAAATGCTACAAAGAAAGGTGTAATACAACTATTCAAGTCTTTAAAACACATTTAGATACTTGGTACTTGGGATCTCAGTCCATTATCACATTACTAGGGATCCTCATCCCTTCATATCATTATCATCATGATTAGTGGATCTGGGTATACATAACATTGTTTCCTCTGTATTAGGTAACTATTACTTCCTGGTCCTCAGACCAAGGTATTCAATTCACTTGTTGTACAAGTATTCACATGGCTCACAAGGTCATTACACATCTTGTCACCTCTCACTAGGCAACTACTTATTCACATGGCTCACAAGGCCATTACACATCTTGTCACCTCTCATTAGGCAACTACTTATTCATATGGCTCACAAGGCCATTACACATCTTGTCACCTCTCACTAGGAAACAACTTATTCATATGCCTTACAAGGCCATTACACATCTTGTCACCTCTCACTAGGCAACAACTTATTCACTTGTCTCACAAGGCCATTACACATCTTGTCACCTCTCACTAGGCAACAACTTATTCATATGGCTTACAAGGCCATTACACATCTTGTCACCTCTCACTAGGCAACAACTTATTCACATGGCTCACAAGGCCATTAAACATCTTGTCACCTCTCACTAGGAAATAACTTATTCACATGGCTCACAAGGCCATTACACATCTTGTCACCTCTCATTAGGCAATGACTTATTCATATGGCTCACAAGGCCATTAATCATTATACTTGTTATACAAGTATTTAAAATGCCTCACAAGGTTTATGTAATAAGAGAAATACATCCTTCCCATCATTAGGGTTAGGGTTTCCCTTTATAGCTGAATAGGGTTTCATGTTCATATTATTAATCCAAACCCTAATTTATTGCTACACACATCTAGGAGCATACATTGATATCATAAGTATTCAATCATACTTATATATTTTCTCATAATTTATCATTAAATGATTAACAACACAAAGCATATGTTTCTCTCTCATCCTTACTAGGATATCAAATACATCATACTTTTGATTCAATCCTCCTCTTTGAGGAATATTAGTCCATCATTAACAATTCACATTATCTTTCATTTAACACCACGTTCAACATATGTCACTCAATTAATCACACATGATTGAAGTGTCACTTCCATATTGATATCAACATGTGTCTATTATCATATTCTACTTTAAACCACATCCTTTACTTTATGTCATATATTCATATCGGCATGTGGTATAAAATCATCACCATGTCATGTTTTAAGGGTGTAAACCCTAAACAACATATTATGTACTCACATCAGATGGACTATCACTTAGATCTTATTACTTTAGATTAATTTTGTATTGGGTATGAGCTAGATGCTTGACCCCATATCGAATACAAGCTTTGTGTTTAGTTCCATATCGTGCACAAGATATGCCCCATATCGAGTATCCATATCGGGTACCATATCGAGCATCCATATCCGATATCATATCGGGCATCCATCTCAGGTAGCATATCGGGTTACCATGTTAAGTAAACCCATAAACTCATGATCCCTTCATTCCTTCAAGGATCAACCTCATCATATAGTTGCACGACATTCTAGATGTCATTGATTTCTCATACCACAACCCATTACACTAGGGCTAGGGTATATCGGGTTTCAATCCATTCTCTAGGATTCTACACCACATTTGGTGGATTATACCATATCATGCATAAAGCATGATTTGAACCTTATATTGTTCACAAGGTAGGAGTAGGTGTTATTCTTAGCATCCAAGGGATGTCACCCATATCATACATATAGTATGATTCACCACTCATCTCTATTTACCCATCATCTTGGGTTTTCAACTCTATGTTGATTAGAGTGTTCGCTACCTATATATCGCGTAAGAGGTGTAGTCTAGACTTGTATTGTGCATAAGGGTAAGTGGAGTATCTCTCATATCATGCCACAAGCATGACTCATATCGTGTATGAGCTAGCATCCATCTTCATATCGGGTTAACCCTATCTAGGGTTTCATATCGGGTAGATGTATTCCAACCATATCGGGTTACACTTTATTCTTAAATCCATACCTTGTATCATACATTAGGGTTTACTTAAGTATTCATATCGTGCATCAAATGTGTGTACTTCAAGGTATTAGGTACCAAAGATACATTACATGATCATATCATGCAAGAGCACTTGCTATTCTTTACTCATATTGGGTTACCCAAATTAGGGTTTCATATCGGCTTTCAAGTATACTTTAAACCTTATATTGTGCAAAGAGTCTATTCTTGACTCCATATTGTGCAAGCATATCATGTAAACATATCGAACAGGAAAAGTCTACACATACCCATATCGGGTTAGAGCTACTTATGTGTAAGCTTGAACCCGATATCACTTTATGAAGTGATACCATCTTATTCAAGCTCTAGACCTCCATTCTAACTATTATAGTTCATGGAAACAGGTCTAGGAAACTACTAGAACTCATAATTTCATCAACTATTTCAGAAGATTTTGGAATTAAAAGTAGTTCGTTAATTGTAGCAATTTAGGTGATGAATAATAACATGATAGGGTTCAAGTTATATAACCCACCTTGTGAACAACTTCAAAGCTCCAAACTCCAAAGCTCCACATCCTAAGGTTGAAGAAGAACTTCTCTAAGGTCCAGGGCTCGTTCACAACTCCTCCATGAACAAGATATCACCATAGTTAAGCACTTGGTGAAGAAGGAAAGAAAAGAATATCCATAACCTGATATCCTACTTCAACCAAGGTTGAAGGTGACTAAAGCCTTACCTAAAGCTTGGTTCTCGAGCTCTCCTAGCTCCTTGAGCTGCTTTGCATGATACCTAAGGGTATGTGCATGATATCTCCAAGGGGAGTGGTTATGAGGATCGTAAACATTCATAAGTTGGTGAAAGGTGAAGTATATATATTTGATTTCATGAGATAAAGCATATATGAGGCGTCTTTCCCTCATGCTACTATATGACACGTGGCCATGCATGCACACATGTATATCTTTCCATGCAAGAGTCTTGAGGATAACCTAGAGACAATATCTCAACCCTTACTTATCTTGTTGGGCAAGTTATCTCATCTTTATCTCATTAAATAAGCAACATGATACTCTTTTTGTAAGGAACTTTGAAACCCATCATGGGCCACCTCCTTGAGGTGCTCTGCTCGTCATGGTCTTTGCCAAGGCTCAACAAACTGATAGGAGGCTCCCACTTTGGCTCCTTGGCCGATAGGCTCCTTATATCAAGTCTTACAACTCGATACAACACATATAAGGCTCTTGCCTTCAACTCATTCTTGGTCTTTCATTACCAAGAGTATCATCACTCAATGGTGATTCAAACATAGTTCCCCCTTCTTTCTATTTCCTATAAAAGATTCATAGAGGGAGTATGGACACTCTATAGGTGGTAATCTACATTTTAACCCCACATATTGGGTAAATTACAAATTGTACCAAAATTGGTGTACAAGGTACTAGCATTGTTCAAACAAGTTGTAACCTGGGATTTAGGCTTTCCACAAGCCATAAATTATCATAATTCTCTTTCTTGAGATACTAAAACACTTAAAACACATTCCACATGTGTCATTTAGCAATATAACCCCTCATCTTGGGTAAATTGCACTTTTCACTCAGAATTTCATATAATGTACAATTTGTTTGCAATTAAGCTCAAACTTTGAAAACAACTTCACAAGAAGCCTTAATTATTTTTCAAAAGATCAGAACCAGTTCATAAGTAACTTATTTAAGGAAAACTTCTAGGGTTAGGCCATAACCCAAGTCAAGGGTATTACACTCATACTCACAAATTTGAGTTGAAGGTAGAGAGAGAAAGGGGCTCAAAAGGTTAGAACACTCTCAACTAAGATAGGACCAAGCATGTAGTGAATGAGCAACCTTTGAATGAACTCCAAGAGGTTCTATTTATAATTGAGGGTGCCCCTTTAAGTTGTGGGACACTTAGGGCTGAAATATAGCCGTTTTTGCTCAAAGCAACGACTCTATTTTCGATTAAATAACACACCAACGATCACAATTACTTTTTCTGCAAATTCCATACAGTGCAATCTGTCGAATTTCAATAAAGGTAACTCGACCGATAGGGTAAAATACAAACCCAAATTTCAAACAATCGGTCGAGTTTGTCCTGGGGAAACTCGACCGACCAATGAAAGTTGTGTTTGGTCAATAACCCCATCAGTCGAGTTCTATGAAAACACAACTCGACCGATGCACTCTTCAGAGAATTGATCCAAGAGGATCGATAGAGATTGGAACTCGACCGATTGACTGCGTGTGATCAATTTTCTAAAGCGCATCAAAAGTGATTAAAACTTGGTGTTAAGTGTCCCAATCAATTTTATGATCTTAGTTACAAGCGAATACATCAATACAAGCAATTACAAAAATCGTCTAAGGTCGTTTACATGGATTTCCAAAATTACACACTTGTATAGCTTTTGACTTGAACTTGAAAAAAATTAGGGCTTTTGATTTTTGATCCTTTTCATATATGTAACACCTGAAATCAATCTTGAATACACATATTAGATACATATGAATGGAATGGTTAAATCATTATCAAAATATGGACAATGTATAACCTCTAGGTCAACAAATGTCTCGATGGATGCTCCTTGAATCTTCGTGGTTGCCTTGTCATGCCAAGTCCTATAATATTTATTCTATTCCTATCTCTATTATATAATGTGTAGGAACCTCAAGTTACATTCTAGGGGAGTAAGAAGGAATAAAAATTACATCATTGATTAAAAGGGTGAGGCTCGACATGCAAGCCAATATTTGTCAACCAAAAAAGGGTCGATCCATATCATACACAAAAGGGTATTTGGCTATAATCATGCGCACATCCATCAAAAAATATATTTTTGATGCATATATGTATGATTTATTGATATATCATATCTTACATATATAAAAATTATATATTTTCATACATGATGACTCCCATGAACCTATGTGGAGCTAAAAAGATATGCATGTTACAATTAATTGTTCACATCATATGTAATGACACACATGGTAATAAATGAAAACCCAATATAATTGATTTTGAATACCAATATGCCATAGATTGATGTTGCTCTGATACCATTAAATGAATCCATGGAGAGAGTAGTAGGCACAATAGAAGCAATGAAATTTTGTCTCTCCACATACCCAACCATGGATTACATCAACAATGATATAGTGGGAAGGAAGGTTTGTGAGTTTTTACCTTTACCACGGAGTACATCCAACGATGAATATCACAAGAATGGAGAAGGAAGATGATGTTGTCGAAAATATCCCAACGTGGTCTCCAACACATCCGCATCTCTATGACGTCTACATAGATGATAAGGAACTCTACATTGTGCTCCAAGAGCCACTATGGAAGGAGTTGCCTTTCCACTGACAAAGTGCTAGTGTTACACAAACTCTTCTCTCCCCTTCTTTCCTTAATGGTAATAATGGATAGTCAAAGAAATCAAAAGGTGCCTCATTTTGTCTCACAAAAGTAGAAAAACTAGAGTCACAAGTTTCCAAGGTTGTCTTTTATCCTGGCTGTCATAATGCTACATATAGGAAAGGTAGGAAAACAAGGTTTGTTATAAATGTTAGGAAATAAAAAACCATAATAGCTGCCCCCAGATAGTCTAGTCAGGCAACTAGATTTAGTCTTGTCATATGAATGGGCTTAGCCTAGTTGGCCACTGGACCCAGTCTAGTCAAGAAACTAAACTCAGTCCATTCGACTGATTGGACGCAGTCTAGTTGGGCCTTTGGACCCAGTCTAGTTGAGCCATTGAATGCAGTCCAATCAGGTGAGTGGACTCAATCTTGTCAATTGATTAACCTGACATAGTCGGGCTACTTGGCTCAGTCCATTCAGGAAACCAGACCCAGTCAAGTCATCTGATTGGCTTGGTCCAATTTTGCTGCTAGACTCAATCCAGACAGGCAATTGGACCTAGTCCAATAAGTCAATTGACCTTCCTATCATGGCATCAATGATTAAATTATTTTTATATAAATTTAGCAAAAAATTAATCATATAACCTTGATTCTACTACTTTTCCATGTGCATCCTATGTGTGTGAATCTATAAGCTCCAAATTACATTGGTAGTGATATCAATATCTATATTATGGTTTCACAGACAATGATTGGTAACAGGCAACTTCATTGCCACCCAAGTAAGTGGATAAGTTTGATAATCAACTTCAACCTAGTATCTTAATCAGTGTTACAATAGATGTATACTCCTTTTTTCACAAACATCCATATTGAAATTGATGCATGCATTTTTCATCCTTGGATCATTACATCTATGCACCTTAAAATTGGGTAGATTGTTAGATATATTGTGACCTCATTATTACGTATTGACTCACATGAGAACGACCATGCATTTTCATAGTCTCTCTTATCAAGTGGTTGGGATATCACTCTAAAGGAGGGGTAAAATCTATCTACATCACTCACATTAATCCACAAGGTTTATCTTACACTCAATCATCACATTTTTGACAAATCTTATTCAGAGTCATGTTGGGCTAGTGTCAAAGTACACAAATGAACATCTGATTACTAGAGTGACTTCAAGTATATGGATCACAATCACCACTTTCACATTGAGATATGACTTTGACATGTCATTATAATACTTTGATGTGTTGTTCTCAACGTGGATCTGTACACTATACTCATTCTATAACAAGTACCTATGTATGTGAGTTGATATTCAATATCATGACTAAAGAGACATAGTCATCACTCAACATACATACTAGTCTCTTGTATTATCATTGTCCCATAACATCTACAATTATATCTGACTAGGGACATAATAAGAATGTGTACTTTTAATACACATATCATCTCATGTTTAGGTCCTCAACCCAAACTATATGTCATTGAGTCATAACATTATTCGAACATTATTAGGTTTATTCATTATCTCAATACTGAAACAAACATAGTAAGTAGAATTTCCTTTCTTAATAATCAAATCAATAAAAAATATCCTTTTAACAATCATCACATGATTGGTCTCAGGGCATATAACCAACAAATCCCTACCTCCAAATTAGAGAGAGAAACCTTTTCTAAGATTGAAAGATCCATCTCCACCTCCTATGGCATTCAAGCAAAGTAGAATTGGACTCACCACAATGTAGACACTCCTTCATATTTCCAATCCCATAATGGTCTGATGACATGAGTATACAAGATTGATGATCTATAGATATGATATTTTTGTGCAAACTTCTTTCTTATATGTCTTTATATTATATCTTGAGCATATGGTGCTATTGTATAAAAACTGAAACACAATATACCTTGTTGGAAGTAGC
Organism: Alisma plantago-aquatica; assembly: GCA_963693085.1. Classification (NCBI taxonomy): domain Eukaryota; kingdom Viridiplantae; phylum Streptophyta; class Magnoliopsida; order Alismatales; family Alismataceae; genus Alisma; species Alisma plantago-aquatica. Next base: position 572,334,630 of record OY856412.1, read on the forward strand.
ATAGTGGAAGGACGTATGGCGGATCCCAACACCTTCTCCATGTGTAACTTGGTGGCTTACTCTTTTCTTTGGTTTATTGTTTGTCTTACCCACCCACTTTCCAAAACATTTCTGTGGTTTTTCTCATGAATGTGGTGGCCACTTCATTTTTTTACCCAACTATCCACATCCATTTTTAGCTTCTAAACTCTACTAAAACCACAATGGTGACTCTGCTATGGATAACAATACCAAAGTTGTCAATGATCCTGATGGAGCCCATGTTCTTTTTGGGTCTTTATTTTTAGGATGCGTGCATGCCTTTTTTTGACCTTGACTTCAACCCTTTTGTTCCGTGTTAGAATGCATTTTTTGGGGACTCTAAATACTTGGGCACAATCCTTCCATATGCCCCATAAGATCCAAGCCCCAATCACCAACTGTAATGTTTGTTCCTTATTGTATCTATATTTTTGGGACCCAAGGTACGTGACGTGGTCCTTCAGCACACCCCCACAACATCTAAGTCCTAACCACCATCATTTGTCATCTATGTCTTGCCAAAATTCCTTTTCAGGATCTAGGAGAAGGGGCATGAGCCTTTTGCATTCCCAGGAGGCCCTACTATCTATTTTTTTGATAACAAATTAGATATGTTTATTTAGGCTTTTAATTGGGGATGCCACCATGGTGGTGCATATTTTTTTGAATGAAACATGCACTTTCAGGAAGTAGAAGAGATATTTAGGCATGTGGCCAAAATTTTACTTTTTAATCACATGGCCATCTATGAGGATTAAGGGGTCATCCTCACAATGTCGTATTATTGCAAAAGATGAGTTCTGGGTTTGAAAGCCAACACTTTGAACTTTACACCCTCCCCATCCTATGTGATAAGTAGTATCAAGAAGCACTCATGTCTCTCGATATGAAAGACACTATGGAATAAATAGTGGTAGGAACCATATGAAGGAGGCAAAATCCTTAACTTCAAACATGTCCACTCCTTTGTACTTATGATTAGTTGCATCTTCCATGATTAGGAGATATATAAGGGAAATACCTAGCTTGGTGAACTTGGAGACTTATTTACGAAGAAGTATATTATAACCATGGCAGAGTTAAGTCACTCATTTCACCTGTTGTAAGTATTGGTCTAGTGAGAATGAAAATATTTTTTTTGAATTCATGAGGAATATAATGGAAAAGACACATATTTAATGAAGCACATATCGAAAGCATACTCAACCCTTGTCACAAAACCTAGGATAGTGTCTAATGATGCCAAATGTTTGAATCTTTAATGTAGTTCTTTTAAAGTCCAAGATCACATCAAAATGTTATTAAGCTTTCCTTGATTAAAGCTTTTTTAAATCCAAAATAGTGTTGAAATGTTTCCAAAATCTTGAGTGCTTGGTAAACCTTTTTCAAAATCCAAGGTAGCATAAAAATGTTGATGAGCTTTTGATCCCTTGGTAAACTTTTAAAAAAAATCCAAACATGTTGGAGATTCTAATTTCTATGTTTGGTAAAGCCTTTTTGGAAATATGATCTACATCAAGCCTTTGTAAGGTCTTGAAATCAGTAAAACCAAATTATCAAAGCCTAAAAGGGTTGAAAATTTTTATTTCCACTTTTTGGTAAAACCTTTTTGAAAAATCAAGCTACATCATCCCTACACAAGGTCTTGATCTTTATAAACCCATATTTTCAAAACTCAAATAGGTTAAAAAATATTTTTTCCTTTTGCCAAAACCTTTTTGAAAATCTAAGCTACAACTTGCATATAAAATATCTTAATCTTGGTAAATCCAGATTTTAAAAACCCAAATTGGTTTGATATCCTAATTTCACCTTTTTTTAAAATGTTACTAAAATCATGAGCTACATCACGCCTTCATACGATTTTTATCTACCTACCCCCATATGTTCAAAATCCAATTAAGTTAGAGATCCTAATTTCTACCTTTAGAAAAAACCATCTTAATAAAACTTGAGCTACATCATATATATGTAAGGTATCTAGGTATCCCAATTTTATCCAAAAATTGGTTACAAGACTTGTTGAGTTTTCATCTTCCTTTTTAGTGATTGAATCCCAAGAAAGAATGAAAGCCACAAATTTCAATCCCTCAATAAAAATTGATCGCTAAGGAACACAAATTCATTCGAAATCCTGACTACATGCCAACACAAATGATATTAAAATCTCATATCACACTCAAATGCAAAGGAAAAAAGCTATAAGACCCAAATTCCTAGAAGAATAATACACAATATCTTATTTTTATGTTATCACAATGCAAAATTGATATAAACACATGTACCTGCACTCATCCTAAATTCATGTTGAGGAAGATTATATAAACTTAATTTTGACCTATAATCACTCCTGAACAAGGTTCTTGATAAATTAAGATGATCTATGCTTATACACCATTGTTTAGAATAATGGATGGAAGTAGAGAGGACCTAACAAATCAAAAGGGAACCTCAACCCATGATTTAGAAGACTCATTTAATTAAATTATTTATGCTTTCATCCACAATAGGATGACTACGCCATTTACATATGTGTAAGGAGAAGCAACTAAATGGTAAAAAGTCCCCATGGAGAGTCTTTAACAAAATATTATTTTATTAGGTCATTGGGGTGCATATCTCCTTTGTACAAAATATAATATCAAGACCATTTGATGAACCATCTTCATTCTTATCACAAGTGGAAAATTTATCTTTTTTTCCCTCTTTTTCTTACATTTAAAATTCACAAAAACAATCAATAATACTAATCTCAACTCCTTGTATACTAAGGGAAAAAATTACATGTTTACCTCTTTGCTCTATGCATTTCAAAACGCCCCCCCCCTGCTATGAAAGGGGAAATTTTAATTGCTACGGATTTTGCACTCTATTCTAAAGCTCCCTTGCAAGAAAGGATCATTTTTATGTACAAAAGTAAAATTTACATAATGTATTAGAATGCCACCCTGCTTAACTTGTAAGACTTGACACTTACTTATAGAGTTTTACATGTACTTTCACTATGAGGCCTTCTCTTAGCAACCTATCTATAGACAAAGCCCTTACTTGCCCCAATCACATGCATGCCTCACATCATCACATAATGTAATGACTAGAGAGACCCCTCAAGTCATGCATCATGATACCGATGACCAGATCATCCAACATGAATTTCAAGGATGTCAAATCTAGGAGGATGAATGACAAGGTGTATAGTATGGGCCCCTCTATAAGAAACTTATTCTCCAACAAATATTATCAACTTCTGCAAACCTTGTGACTATATGTGTACTAGCCTACCATACAAGGGATAAACTCAAAGAGCAGTGGAAAGTATTGGAGACTGACTCAAACTATTCTGATAGTAAAGAAACTGATGTCCATTTTCATGAATCCTTGATGAAATCCCATCAATACTGATGGATGGTATCCATGAATGCCATTCTTTATTCCAAACAACTTGTTTGGGATGTCCATGATGAACATGTCATGACATAGAAAACTCGATCCTATACCAACATACATTATCTCTTCCTAACACTGCCCAAATGAAAATTGTTCAACCAGTTAGTGGGAGGTTTGAGATCCAAATGAAACAGTTGGTTCATATGAAGTACCAATATGTGTTGCCAAACCACATAAGAATAAAAAACTAAAGGCCCCAAGGCCTTCAATAAGAAACAAATCCTCCCCTACCAGCATCAACATACCTACCTTAATACATGACATTTTAGTCATACCAAAACATATATCCCCAAATGGGAAAACCAATGATGGAACCTCTTAGGTGGTACCTCACGCATGCCAATGCTAGTTTTAATATGATCATAGAATCGACTGAGATCACACTAGGATCACCAAAAAAATAACCAAAGACATACATGGATAAAAGTTTGGTCTCAAATATTTTTAGAGATATACATGACTTTCCTAAAACATACCTACCCAGGAAGTCTGAGGTCCTTGAGTTCCCAAAGTGTAAAGGGTGCAAAGATCCACATTCCATATTTTCACATATTGTTTAGGGATGGTAGAGGTACATGATGATGAAAAGATCATGACCAAACTTTTCTAGAATCCACCACATAACTAGCTCGGTCTTGGTACAACCAGTAGAAACTAGAGATGACGAATTCATGGGCTTATATAGGAAAATACTTCATTAAAGTACACATGGGACATTGATCAACTGTCACTATATATAACCTTGAGAAGATGGATAAATCTAATGAAACCATCATCAAGTTTGTTGGGAGATGGAGAGAGTTGGTATTGGTCGATAATAATATGAAATATAAAGAAGGAATACACATGGTAATCAAATCATCCTTACCAACATTCTCATCAATGTGACGTTCTAGCCTGACAAAGTTTATTGTTGATCTCAATTAAGCTAGTATGGACATGGGAATCGTTCTAGAAAGGGGGTATATAAGAACATCATGATCATTCTTAACATTTATGCCAACTCTAAACATAATATTGGGTGTAAAATAATCAGTGGTAGCTTTTAGTTACATTTCCATCCATCCGCGTCTATGCGAACTAAAAGGATGCAATTGAGCTAAACGTCTATGGTAACATACCCTGCATCAACAATCCCAACCCAAAAAATCAATACTAATGGAATCTCAATAAGGTGGCAATATTCACCACCAAGTTACTACCATGGATTGGAGTATCCCCTTCCATTTCATTTGCTAATACCAAAACCAACTTCTCCAACCATAGTAGCCCAGACCCTGACATTGATCAACCCAGTGTCAATAGAAATTCTAAGAACCCTAGAAGGGCACGATCTGACACTCATTGCCCTAACTAATTCTTCATAGATTCAATTCACTTGGATGCACCTAGGGTTCCATATTCCCAAAAGTTCCAATATGTGTTCATATTTTCAATGGAATATCCACTTTCCAATCTACTTCTAGAAAACTTTGATTAGACAACATATTGTGTGTACCACCATCTGATGAGCCACCTTATAAATGTTTATTGGGACTTCATGCATGCTATTCAAGAAAATTTTATCGTGACACACCCAATCTGACTCATGACCCCAATAAAATATACACTATCACAATGATTTTGGAGGATATTCCTGATGCCTCACATATCACTCAATCTTCAAGTTCTATAAATAACTAGAGCATTCAAGCTTGGTGTGATGAATGAAAAAGGGAGGACTATTCATACTCTCTTAGAGAGACATGGGTTACCTAATGGGGCCAACTTGGATCTATCTCGCATGAGGGACCCTCAAAATCATGGCTCCTTTTCTTAAAAGGATAGATGAAAGTGCTCTGTGTTGGTATGTATGCCTAGAAAGCCAATCATGTGATGATTGGAATGTGGCATTAAATACCTGATTTGATAATAATAAAGGTATTTCCATCCATTATGTTTGTCTCAACATGAAATGATGACACAAGCATAGTAGATGTCTAAGGAATGATGTTACTCGATAGTGTATGTCTTCAAGTACGTGACTTGAACAATGAGATCATACAAATGTTAAGAGTACACACATTCTGGTTATGTCCCTAGTTAAATATTATTTTGGAAGCAAAATAGACAACATTAATACATAAAAATAGAGTGTGTGTTGACTGGTAACAACATCTCATTATTCATGATATGTGATACCACGTCAAACACACAAATACATGTTAGAGAACAGTGTATCAGACATACCCACCATGAGAGTGATACATGGAGACAATAGAATGCTAGTAAAAATCATCTCTCTTAGGATAAGTGGTGATTGTGGTTCTTAGAACTAAAGTCACTACATTCATCGTATATTGTTCATGTACTTTGACATCATCCAACGTGATCCTGAATAAGGGTTGCCATAACAATGATGATTGGGTGCACTGTTACACATGGGGATAGATTGTGAGTGATGTAGATGAGATTTGTCCCTCCTATAGGAGATTGATATCCAGGGCCTCTTGATAAGAGAGTGTGAGAAATTCACGGCCGTACTCATGTGATTCAATCTGTGATATATGAACTCACATACATCTCATACAATCTTCTCTAGTTCTAGGAACATGGATTGAATGTTGAGAGGATAACAATCTATGCCTCAAGTTGAATCCAGATACCAAAGACAAAGGAACTATTCGATCATGGTAACACTGATCAAGTATTGTAGGTTGAAGTTGTTCTCCAACCTTCCAAATTACTTGGGTAGTAATGATGTGTTGCTAGATGCCACTCTTTGCTTGTGATGTCATAATTGGTTATGTACATTCACTACCAATGTAATTCTAGACCTATAGGGTCACACACATACGAATGCACTTGGATTAAAGGATTATATTCATGAATGATGTTTAATTTGATTACTAAAGGTGTTTAGGTATTCAATCAATTAACTGAGGTTCAAAATTGACTAATTGGACTCTAAATCGATAGGTTCAAGTGTTGAATCGATCAATTGGAGTGTCAGGCAATTAGAATCAACATTGGTTGATTAATGGCTGAACCAAGGAGTGAGAAGGCCAGTTCACATATCCCAACCGACTGGATGAACCACCTAGTTTAGTTTCCAATTCGTTTGGATCAAGGATTGGTACTGACATCATGTTGTGCATTAATCATGCATTGATTACCAATTTTATTTAGAATAGGAAACTACACAAACCGACCAGTTGGGTGTGTGAAATGGCTGGTTCGCCATACACATGTTCTAGAAAATTCATGAATTTGACCTTTTTGACTCCCAAAATGATTGGGAATCCTGGCCCAACCTCTCCTATAAATAGAGGGGTACTGAGGGCTTCCTAGACATGACAATTTCCTCTAATAATTTGTTGTCCTCTATGGTTGTGGTAACCAATAGAGAGCCCTAGAAAGTCCTACCCAATAAAGGGAGGAATAGCAAGGGAGAGACAATTGCAGGAGAGAAAATCAGCCCTAGCAGGTTGACGTTTGAAAGGGAAAACTCCTTCTCATTGGCTTTGGCAGCATAACATGGAGTTCCTGGTGGTCATCATGGACTGCTCTATCAGTGGGAGGCTATTGTCTGCCGCTAGGAGGACATTGTCAACCGCTATCTATGGTATTGCACCAGGAGGCCGATGGTGACAACTATTTGAGTGCTACTACTGCTGAAGGAGTATGTTGTTGCCTAAAGAAAAAGCATATTGCTGCAAGGGTAATGTCGCTGGACTTTCTTCAGGACTAGGTATAACCTTATAAACCTTCCTTCCTAGATACATTGTTGTTGACACGATCTTGCTATTTTGGGAAACAAATATTTAAATTTTTGTTTCCGCTTCCTATATCTGCGTCTGATTTCCCTACAGTGGTATCATAGCCACGTCAATTTATGGTGTATCTAGGATTTAAATCGATATGATCAGATTTCATTTTCATTATTTTATTGAATATGACAAGAATATTAAAATGATTAATGTGCTTATCCAATTAAATTCTACATACGACTCCACAAACTAATATATATATATATATATATATATATATATGAAATGATATATATGCAATTTATATGCATCACCCTATAATCTATTTTTATGGTGAATGTTTAGCATGGTTATGGCCAATAACCTTGGATCTGTGTGTGGATGGTTGTGGTTTATTCCTATTATTACTCACTCTACGTACCGAGCCTCTCTCTTCCTTCCAAATGTAAATTAATTATCTTGTTCCTATTTCCCATTGAATGTAACTTGAGGTTTTCATTTTATAATGTAATAATAAATAGGATAGTTTTAGTTTATGTTTCATTGTGGGAAGACGTTCTAGACAAGATGAACTGATCAGTTCATGAGACGAACTGATCGACTGGAGGACCACGAAGGACATATGACATGAGAATGAATCGATCAACTGGTGGTCCAACTGATTGGCTGGAGGAGTCCAAACATCAGTTTAACCTAAGACCAGACAAACATTTCAAGAGCCCAACCGAGTGATCAGGAGATGAGCTGACCAGTTCAAGAGTTGAACTAATCAACCTAGATTGGTTCGAGCACAAATCTTCATCCACTACAAGTTGCAAATGATGTAGACCTTAGGTGGTAGTAATTCCTTATGCCTCCAAGGTATTGCAATAGAATGGACATAACCATCACTTGAGTATTTTAATTATTGCATGTTCTCATTTGTGGTCATAGCATGTATCATTGTTCAGAAAAGCGGTAAGCGGTGTACATGCAGCGATGGTACTGCATAGAGTATATGCGGTATGCAGGAGTATATACGGGAGTATACGCGGTTTTGTATTTTTTATTTCAACAAACTAATTATATATAAAATGATGCATTGAGATCAAAAAATTAAAATATGTAGAGTAGGCACGTATTTATATTTACATATAAACATATTAATATGCATGTATGATGTATGATATGCTTATATATATATGTCTATATATGGAATGTGTTTGTAATATATGTATAATTACTAAAATGTATGTAAATCAACATATAAATATGTGGAGTCTGTATAAATGTGAATAAATCAAAATGTATGTATACATGTACAAATATGTGTTTGTATATTTAGGTATATTGTATATGTATGCATATATGTTAATATATCAAAATGTATTCATATAAATGTACAAATGTGTGATGAAAATTTTTATATGTATTGCAATGTATGTATTAGTACAATGACTATATATTTAAATAAAAAATATCTAATGAAATGTGTGTGTATATGTTTATGCATGCATGTATGGACATAAGTTGTGGGCTTTTAAAAAAGTGGAGTTTAATCGGCCGCATAATCGGTCAAGCGAGAGTATATGCGGCCCATGACCACTTAGTGGTCTGATTAGCAATATGCGGTATGGTAGGGTGACTGAATAGGCATATGCGGGAGTATATGCGGCCGTGCGGACTGATTTCCCAAATAGTGGCATGTATATCATACATACTAAGTATGTGGTGATTGGATATGTATATGCATTTATATATATAAAATCCCTTAATACAATATTAAGTCTTAGATGCTTTACATTAACAGTACACATGAAAAGCATGATCGACTTACCGTTGACATCCCAAGGGTGGTGTTCTGTCTATCTCATGGAAGTGTGATGGTAATAATGTGGTCCTGCCAAGCGGGGTGCATTATTATCATGTTGGATTTTGGGTTAGTCTTAATTGTGTGACCTTAAAATAGTTCCCGTCCCTTGAGAGGTGCCAAATGAAGTGGCATTTAGAAGTGTTTATGACTTCACATTTAGGTTTCGGCATAACAAAGCTTATCACAGGACAATGATGAAGGGACTTAATACTAATCTTCTGTCAAGTATCAGATCACGCGCTAGTTATTTCCTTTCGTGAATAGGGACCACTTCTTTGATGCAGCAATAGCCAGTAAATCCCTAATATGAGATTAATCACCAGAGGCATACAAATGATTATGGCAAGGAGTTGTGCATATCATCTATCCAAGAATTGCATATGATGCAATTGACAAAAGTTGCCTAACTTAACAATTAACTATGGACGCTGGAGTTGGCCTAATAATAATTGAATTGTTTTGGATCTTGACTCACTAGAAGATTGTACACTGTAATTTTCTAAATTGACACATGAGGGTTATCTATTTGAATAAAATAGTGGGAGTGATAATTACTCAAAGGCCTAATTAATATTGTTTACTTATCAAAACAAACAAATAAAAAATGTTTTGAAAAGTTGCAATATTTCATTTGTAGACAAACACAAACATGTTATTATTGCAAACAGTCCTTAAGAAGGATGGAACTAAATGGGACTGAATTACATGTCTGGTTAAGGGCTTTGAGAAGTGTTCTCAAACATGAGATAAAGCTCTATGTCCTTGAAAGACCATAGCCATAGGAACCTACTCCAAATGCACCTAAGACTAAATTGGATGCTTACTTGAAGCATGCCAATGATGTCATAGACATTAAGCACCTTAAGCTATGTTGTATCAACTATGAGTTGGATGAACATCATGATAACATGGACATTCTTGAGGTTGTAACACATCTTAATAATCTTGTAAAGCAAGTATATAACGTCTACAAAGCATTGTTTAAATGCAAACTGATAGTGGGAGATCCACTAGAACCCCATGTGCTCAATATGATTGGGCATATGGAAAGACTAGGGTTTCTTTTAGGTCAAGAGTTGACCACATATATGAATCTACAAATCGTTGTATGAATCATACATCCAGTTTATCAAGTGTTACTACTTGAGTAGCTTTGCTAAACAACTATCAGAACTACTTGGGATGTTGATGCCAAAGTCAGAATGAAGAAGGACAAATCTATGAGTGATCAGTAAAAGTGAGTCCAAAGGCAAAGGCAAGGCCAAGAAGAGTTCTAAGGATAAGCTGAAGTCCAAGTCTTCTACACTTAAGACAAGGAGAAGGGGTAAGTGTAAAAGGAATCTATCCTTTTCACTTAAAAGTTAAGAAAAGGAAATGCCACCATTATCACCAGCTGGACACTGGTAAAGGAATTGTCCTCTTTATATAGAGGACCTCAAGAATAAGATAGAGATAGAGATAGAGATCTCTACTTTAGGACCTAAGAAGAAGTAAGCTAGATCTGTGTGGAGAAAGGGTTGCTACCACTACTGTTTGAAGCTGTCATTCATGGGCACATAATAGAATAGTGATTTGGTATTATGTACATGCCATTGATGAAAACATCATGTATCCTGTATGGAAAAGAATTGATGTTTCATGGAAATGTTTTATGTCTCACAACCTATACTTGATAGTTGTAGAGACAAATATGTATGACACATATACGGGAATGACCTGATAACTCAAACATTGAATACCTATAACATTATCATCTAGAGTGCATAAATGAGAAATGCATTTCTAGAATCCATATGATGGTTATCTATACTCTTTTGGTTATCAAACCAATAGAGACATGCAAATATTATTTGTTGTGCACTATGACAAAAGCATCTTCACTAGATGTAGTGGAAGAGAGACTATTCTATTAAGGATCATGCACACTGATGTATGTAGACCTTTTAGAATAGTTGCTAAGGGTAGTTATTGGTACCTCATTATATTTACTGATGTCATTAGTAGATAGTATGAATCTCTTAAACTGTTCAAGGAGATTGTGAATAAATTATGTCACTAACTTGGTAAAAGTATTACGATACTTTGATGTGATCGATGTTGAAATATTCTAAACCAAGAGTTTGAGGACCTTCTGGAGAGACCGTGATAATGTATCACAATGAATTCCACCTACAAGATAATGATGTGTTACAAGGAAGTTATCACACCCTGTTAAGTCATGGTGTGATTATCAATATAATCTAGTTGATCCTCCAATTTTCTTTTGGCACGTGCGATACACTAAAACAATGTACCGTCTAAATTGGTTCAAAAGACACCACATGAGATATGTCATGGGAAGTGTCCCAATATGTCTTTTATAGTGATTAGGATTTAAATCTAATGAAATAAAATAGTTTCTTGATAAGCTTTGCCCACAAATATCATAAATGTTATTTTGTTAAAATACTACTCTTATTCGAATCTGACAACAAAGTGTTTGTTGATCAGGATGGTTGTATTCCTAAAAAGGAACTTAGTTCCAAAGTAATTCGTGGGATTAAAAGTAAAACTCAAAATGTTCTAGCAAACAAGAAAACATTGAACCTAAAATGGTACGGTAGGAAAAAGGAGAATCACAAGTTTTTGTGGAATCTCAAGTTCCTTATGTAACACAATACCTCATAGTTCTAGTAGAACATGCCTTAAGCTTGAAAGATTATGTAATATTATGGCTCAAAAGGTGGTGAGTTGGTCATATATGATGAGTCAACAACTAACCAGAAGCTATTGAGGAGCTAAAGTCTAAGAAATGGGTTGAGGCCATAATATCCAAGATGGAGTTCATGTAAACCAACAAGGTATGACCTTGGTGGATCCACCTTAAAGGGTAAAATTAATTGGGCCTTCAAGAAGAAAACCAACATGGAAAGGTAGGTTGGTTGCAATGATTTGCAAACTAGTTCATTATGTTAAACACGATGAAGTCTTTCACCAATTACCATGGTTAAATCCATCTAGATCATGCTTGTTTTTGCAGCTTAGTATGACTGTGAGATTTAGCATATGGATGTTAAAACTGCATTACTTAATTGTAATAATTATGAGGATGTTTATGTGACACAACTTAAAGGTTTTATAAATACAATATTGCAAATAAACTATGTAAGCTACAAAGGTCAATCAATGGGATTGAAGAAAGCATCTCAAATCTAGAATTTTCAATTTGACAAAACTGTCAAAAGGTTTGACTTGAATCAAAATGAAGATGAAATATGTGATTACAAAAGAATTTGTGGGAGCATATTTATATTCCATATAATGATGGGGAATGCCATCCTTATACTAACACATGGCAAGGAACACACCTTCTCTGGGAAGGGTTTAGGCAAAGCATCCTATGTGATAGGAATTGAGGTCTACAGAGATAGATCTGGAGAGCTTCTTGACCTAAATAAGAGAACATACACCGGAAAGATCATGAAAGGGTTCAATATGCAAGACTTGGTGAGATAAAACTTGTCCATGATTACATGGAGTTAGTCTCTCTGGAGCCTAGTGTCCCAATTCTTGTGAAGAATAGGAACACATGGATAGATGCCATATGCATTGGCAATTGGATTTGTCATATATGACACATCTCGTTATGTCATTTGTATTAGACATGATGAGAAGATATATGTACTTGTCTAGCAATCTCATATGTGTTGGACATGATGAGATAGTAACTGTCAGATCTTATTGAAAGTCAATGGAATGCCATAAGAACATCCTTAACTACTTGAGAAAGCACAAAAAGGATTAGCTCCTTGAGTATGGTAATTAGGAAGAGTTGGGTGTAAAGGGTTACAACGATTCAAGCTTCCAATATGACAAATAAAATAATCACATTTTGTGTTTGACCTTAAAACAAGAACTATAAGCTAAAAAGGGTTCTGAGATAATAACACTTGTTTAAATCTACAATAGAAGTCACGTATCTTTGTGTTTTGATAACAACAGAAGATATTGTATGGATCAAGAAGTTCATGTGAATGAACTTATGGGAGGTTCCAACCATTGATGACACAGTAGAAATATTATGACAAAAATGGAGCTATTAGTTAGGCAAGAAATCTCAGATAACATACTACGACACTACCATCTCATGCAAAAAGTCGCACAATGAAGATATATGAAACTTGAAAAATACTGACTTGAAGCAAATGTTGCTATACCTGCTATAAAAGTGCTTACGTAGCAGAAACATTATGTACATGTTAAGATCACTTCGAATAAGATCTGTGTGTGATTGGCTCTAAGTACAAGTGGGAGTCTGTTGGTATGTATGCCTAGAGAGCCAATCATATGATGATTGTAATGTGACATTAAATTACCTGATTTGATAATAATATAAGTAATTTTGTGTATTATGTTTGTCTCAGCATAAGATGATGGCATAGACATAGTAGATGTCTAAATTGACACTAAAGGGTGCTTTTATCTTCTTTCTTAAAAAATATGATTTGCATATCTCAATTGACTGAAAATAAAATGAGTCTAGATACCCATCTTTATGAAGTTTAAAAATGTACTTCTCATTTATGTGGTGTAAATGAAAATTCCACATATGTTTTTTGTTTGAGTCATCAATTATAAGTTTCTTCATATGGATGTTATAGATATTTGTATCAAGATTTAAATAATAAAGACCATATGACATTGAAGCACTACCATAAAAGATATCATCTTTAGAAGTAAAACATTGATCATTCCTGATATGAAATTAAAAACCATTCTTGTCTAAAAATTAAACAAAAATGAAGTTCCTATTATGGCAGGTACATAATAACAATTCTATAAATCTATTATAAGCCCACTGAGCATAAAAAAATAGTATGTGCCTACACCAATGGCATTAACTTTTGATCTATTTGTAACATATAGCTCCACCTCCCCTTTCTTAAAGGGTCTACTTCTTTTCATTCCTACATATATGGACATGTGAGATCCACATACAATATCTAATAACCATGACGAAGAGTATATAAGTGTAACTCTATGATATATATGCATGAACTGGATATCTCTATCCTTTGATTCTTGTGCTTTAGTTCTTCAGTTAGAGAGGAAAATTTCTCTTTCAATGTCCAACCTGGTGCAATGGTGACAATTACCTTCTTTACCCACTCCTCCTTTTTCCTTAGTGTAGAAAACTTATTTTTTGGCCAGCCTTGGAACCATCATTGTCTTTGCCTTTGCCCTTGGACTTTCCTTTTCCTTTGTTGACTAACAACACAGATTTGGGCATGTCTTTCATTTGCACCCCAATTGTTTATGTAACGACCCATATCTCTCTATCTCTTCCACATATCTACATCTTGACTCAAAAAATGCTCAATTATACCCAACAACGTCCCTCACCATAAATTGGATAACTTGGATTCACATTATGCTCAATTTATGAATTGGATTTGATTAAATGTCTCATTGAGATCATTTAACTAAAGTTGAGTGCATAATTAGACTTTTGAACATGAATTTTGATTATTGAATGCCCTAAAAACCATCATATTGTATCCAAACTTAAAAAAAAATAATAGGAGGAAGTTTGCGATGCAAAGATGAAAATTTCATGAAAATCAGAGTTACTTTGCAAAATGACCAAAGAAACACATCCAAACCTTAATTTCCTTTTGACTTGATCCAGTCAACTATCATATCGTAATGGGATTGACCAAAGGGATCACATGGATCCTTGTTTGTGGATCTCCCCCTTGTGCGATCCAATGGTAGAGGACTTGCCTTGTACCATGGTACATGCAAGTATAAAATCTTGGTTGTCCACCTTGGCTAGGCCATTTTGAGCCTTCTTTTGGACCATTTTTACTGCTCGTGTTTCATTTTGTTCTAACCTTTCATTTCCACTCTTTCTCTACTTCTCTTTCTCCCCATTCTGATCCACCTTTGAGCTCCTTGAACTCACAAGTTTCTCAAGCTCCTACATGGTATCAGTCCTTGTCCAGTCATAACTAGCAACAACTAGGCCCCCATCACCCTTGAGGTCCGTCGCTAGACACAACCTGCCACAAAAGGAGGTGTCATGTGCCTTTCTCTTGTACCTTTCTCTCTACTATAGTAAAATCCACCTCCATGGGTGTGTGTTGTCGCACCGATAAGGAAGGTGAGTGCCCACCATTAGATCAAGGATTACCCTCCATCTAAGGTCCCCAATCACGTGGGACTCTCCCTTTCCCTTGCCTTTTTCCCTAGTGTGCCAAACCAAGGACCGACTGACATGCATGATATTGCATCGACAAATTCACTAGGGGTGAAATACTTAGAGTTTACCTTAAAAAGGTACAATAATCACCACCTACAAGAAGATTGTCCATGTCACAGTATAGTTAAGAATTGAACCCAAAGGGCAACATATTTGAGAATTGGTTGATTGATTTAACTTGGACTAGGAATACTATTTAACAAAAAAGGGATTTTGTTTCTTACACCTAAGATGCAAGAATAAAAGATTGAAATAAAATCTAAGGTTAATAGATGGATGAACACACTTGGGTGAGTGTATTTCACCATCACTACCTATGTTCAATCTCTCACTACATCACAAACATGCATAAAAAAGATCATGGAGGTCAACTATATCCCCCTTGCAACATTAGGATTAGACCCAAAAAGATCCTACATTCGTTTCCCCAGATAACACCTATCCAAATTCTCATCAAGGGTTTAATAAAAATCAATCAATATCCTAGATCTTGGGTTTGAAATTTTCTACACCCAATATTATGACATACATGTAAACCTACTGGCCAAATAAGAATACAAGAATAAAATGACTAATTCAACATGTAATATAGTTCATATAGGCATCGATGCAGTAAGAGAACAAAAATAGGAAACATGCCTACTCCCCACATGCTAGCATAAGGAACTACTCACAACTCATAGATAGAGCATAACAAATTACAAGGAAATGGAAGGAGGTAGCCATCATTTCAATGGGTAGAAGAGATGTAGTTGTAGAATATGCACAAGACTATCATCAGGTGACCCTTCTTCTTCATCGTCTTCTTTGCTTGGATCTGGTTTATGGATGAGGAAAAAAGGTGCATGGATGGTGAAGAGGCATCATAGACCTTCCTCCTTCAAGGAAAGGAGGCCGAGCCTTGATGGATTGGTGTTCGTCGTGTATCAACTGATGGTGATTGACTTTTGTGGTTTGGGGCAGATTTTGGCAGCCTGAAGGTTGAAGAAGAGATGTCTCTCTAGGAGGTTGTAAGCTTATATCCTATAGGTGTCTGGTACGGTTTGAAACTTCACAGTCTCCTTACCTTTTGAAGGTTGGCCTCCATGAAGGTGAAAGGATGGCATAATGATGAATTCAATGGGTCACAGAAAGTTCAGATGTTCTATAGGTAGGCAAGGAGTCAGGATGGCCATTGGAAGAGGCCTGTAGAACATCTAGTGAAAGGAAAAGTGTGAATACCTTCCATTGTTGCACGTAGAAGAACCATCATGAGGTGAGTGTGCAATAATTCCTTCAGTAGGAGAACATATAGGAAAACCTTCATAAGAGGACCATTGAAAGGCATACCCAAACATCCATTGGAAGATGTGAGCTGGACAACCATCGCAGGCAGTCAGGATGGCCATCAGAAGAGGATGCTAGGATGACCATAGGAAGGTGAGTCTAATAAGACATTAAAAGTCTAGCATTGGACAGCCATTGGTTGTCAACCGATGGTTGTTCTGATTGTCCAAGCTGATGATTGGGCAGAATGATGCAAACCCACTGGAGGGCATGTTGGCATTAGGTTGATGGTTTGTGTTGATGGTGGCTATATTGAAGAATGAGAACTTATGCAAGGGAAGATCAACATAACTGATGACTTGGTAGGTGTATTGCAAACTGATGTCTCTTTAGATGGATTTAAACCGAAAGGTCTACACCCAAGAGGCGTCAACCGAAGGAATCACCAATCAGTGGAAGGGTAGATTGATGGAAATTTGATCTATTTCATAAAATGTCTGGGTTCTCCAATAAGTTAGTGATACCACCATCTCCTTTGTTATTGCATGATATATGACATTCAAACCTACCACAAAAACTAGGGAAATGGTTCAAAATATTATATATTAACATAGAATCAAGGAAACACACATGTAGGTTAGTTCTAGAGTAAAATGATGGAAATGAATGAAAAACTAATAGAAAAATGGAGATAAAACTAGGATTATGGTGCACTCATCACCAACCCCCCTCTTATGCACACCCTAGTTGAAAGGTAGTCATCACAGTAGAAAAATCTGCATTCAAGGGCCAAGATCAGCTATCTACAACCAAATTAAGATGTATTTCTCCCATGTTTTCCTAAGTCTTGTAGATAAATTTGCAAAAAATGTTAAAATAACTCCTTCAACCAAATATGGACTTTGAATATATTAGTTTGATCACTAAACAAGCTTTGTCCATTAAAATGGTCTCACAACATGATTTTTCTTGAAACTCTTGTTATATCCCTAAATGCCTACTTTTGAGTTCTTTTAATATGATTATTGTCTTAAATGCTCAGCCATGAACCATTATGCTCCAAATCTTATTAATATCCTTAGATAAATAAGCTTTGTTGGTGGATAAGCTAATATTCTAACTTTAATTCCAATGATGCCCGAATATATTATCTTTCTCAGTTAGGTAGTTTAATATGGACTTCTATTTTAAAGATGACTACTTTAATGCATAATATTGTTTGTATGAACCCCAAATATTTATTCAAAATCTAGATAAATAAATATTGTTCATTATTCTACCAAAATTCGAACTTGTCCATGCTACTACCCTATTTTTGGCTTGATGATGTGTAATGAACCATGAAGTATGATTAATGTGAGTAATTTGATGTTAAAACTCAAACCTTGTTCACATGTTGATATTTAATGTTCAAAATGATTATGTGACCTCAAAATTAGTAAATTCATATGCCTTGTACCCCTAAATTCCATGTGTATGATTCTTGTGCACTATTATGAGTACTTGACCTAAGCTTGAAATGAATTATGATCTTGTGGGCATGCTGCCAATGTAAGATCTAATATTGTTCATATCTTGCTATAATGTTGATCCATGCTACATTATGACTTCAAATCAGTATATAGATGATATTTATGACACCAAATCTTAGTGTATCTCATTTATATTCTAATGAGGACCATCTTGCATGATAATGACTTAATATGAGAATGTTTATGCCTAAGTCATTAATCTTAATCAAAACTCATGATTTCTCCATTAAAGTTCTTGAAACCCTAACTATGAATCCTTGATTCAGTTGTGATGTATCGCTCTAAGTTGCAAACAAATCCATATGTATGAATTAACTTTATAATGAACTTGCATGACCTTGTTGATATATTGGATTCAATATTGAATGAAATGATACTTAGACTTATTCGACACATCTAACCACCATGATAATGCTTAATATGATAGAAAACTCACTGATATCAAAAAATAAAGCTTGTTTATAATGTTAGGATTTCTTTGTATGGCTCATTGTTAAAGATCTAGTCAATGGTTTCTAAATCAAGTTGGTCAATGTTGCTCAATCTATAATGTTAGGTATGCTTTATCCTCCTATCGCCCAGACTAATGGTATTGAATCTTGCTTGTATGTATGTAACATAAAATCCTTGACTTTATATACTTGTTTGAGCTACTTGTTCCCTATGATTGCTACTTTTATTTTCTACTAATATTTGAACAAACTTGAAAACATAATCATATATGTCCATTATACAATCTTGATTACATGTCTATATTCTCTAGGAAAGGACACATGGCTGGGAGGCCTACTTGATTTATAAAGCAAGGATAGGCCATGTTTATATAGGGGTTAGATATTGACAATGGCCTTAAGGTCCCTTGTGAATGGGGTTAACTAGTGACATTTAGTCTTGTAGTCACTCACATTGAAATAGGATACATACTTAGCTTTATCTTAAATGTCTCTCATGAACCCCTTCTTTGGGGTAGTTGGCTAAAGTATTTATTGTTATTGGTAAATGGAAATAAACTTAAAATATGCTTGCATGTTCAGAAGAAAGTCGAAATGTTTTTGCTTTCTATCTTGCCATTAGTTTGAGCTTTAGTCAAGTAATATATGTTCTCTTAAACTTTTGATTTTATATGCTTGCATAGCATACTCAATATAGTTGTGTTGATGTAACAAGTACACTACTACAAGATTGTTATGATCGTTGCTTCCATTCTTATATGGTAATATGTTACACTTACCTCTATTGGATTGGAATCATATAATGACATGCAAAATGATTATCCATATGGTTTGAAATCTAGAAGGGTTATGATATGGATGTCATGTACTAAGTTTAGTTTCTTTTAAACACATACCCTTCTTGTTCTTTACTTATGGTTTAAATGTTGTTGTTGTTGTTTTATTCGTTCATATGTTATGGGAATGTGCTCTATTCTAGGGACAAATTCTATGTCCTTTATCCATTGACTTTCTAGTCATTTGGAGTTTGGATTTAGGTAATAAATAGTTCTACAATAGTTCTCAACATGCCAAGTAGCGCTATTAGGGATTTAACAAAATTGTTTTGTTGTAATTCATGAGAAGCTATTTATCTGAATCCAAATACAATTGTAAGGTCACATCTGTGGTCAACTCTTGGACTAAAGAAAAATCCAGTCTCACTAGAGTTACCACATACCCAATTAACTTGACTACATGGAGTCCAACTAGATTACCTTCAGCCATTTTGTATATAAATAATACCTTGAAGACATCACACATCTCTTTCCTTGCTTGTTCTCCATACATTTTCCTAAGATATGTTATCATCTCAACAACTCCCATGTTCTCATGTTACTTCTGAAGCTCATAATTCATGGAGCATAGAGTAAGGTACTTGATGTTCACAACATCATTGGAATGCTTACGATAAGTCTCCCTTTCATCCATAGTCACATTTGGAATTGGTTCATTTGGTACCGGTGTATCCAAGATGTGAAGCTTATGCATGTGTGTGAGAAAAATTCTCAAAGTCCCAAACTAGTAATGGAAGTTATTTTTATAAAATTGTTCCTTCTCAAGGACTAATTGTAATGAAACATTATTGTAGTCAGTTGCCATTTGATATACAAGAAGTATTTTTAGGAGTTAATATTTGATTACATAAAATTTATCCATACCAATTTGGTTTTTAATTTAATATCACTACTACTTTCTTGTTTTACATTAATAATTCTCATTATTATATATGGAAATTGCATTGTAAAATATTCTAGTGATACAATATATATATAAAATTAATCAAATTGTGAGTTAGTGTTGAATAATCACTCATAACTTGACTATTTGGGTAGGCAATATTTTCCAATTACATCTATTACAACTCTTCATGGATAGATTTACAACCTTATGTTATAAACAAATATATGACTCTAGGTGCTAGATCCTATTAAGATCACCTAGTTTAGTCCAATCAAAAGGCCAACACAAAAAAATATGCACCTTGCTTTGGTAGACCCACATATCTATTCTCACACTCCCCCAAGCTGGAATATGCACCACACCTTAGCATGCCCACACTTAGTCACTCAAGATTTTCATGTGTGTTGCACATTGGAAAGTATTGAAGACTTAATATTTTTATTTGAGGGGTTTATATGTATATATACATAAGAAAATATCACCTACTCATAATATCTATCTTATGCAAATTATATCAGAAATCTACAAACACAACCCACACATATATAAAATTAGTTATGGACATACTAGTGTAATCTATTGGAGCCACAAAGGACTATTGTCCACCTAAGGTCCATTGCATCATATGCATCATCAACCTATGAACCTGCATTTGTGTTGAATCACATCGATGGCTCCATGGACATCCTTGGGTCTTCATCGTTTCCTCACCATACCAAGTCCTCTAAAACTTATTCTATTCTTATCTAATATTACATGATATGCAACCTCAAGTTACATTGTAGGAGATTAAGAAGCAATAAACATTAAATATGGAATAAAAGTTGAGGCTCAACATGCAAGCCAAGTACTTGTAAACCAAAAGGGTCCATTCATATCCACACAAAGCACAAATCTTTGACCATAACCATGCACACATTCACCACACAAACATATTTTGATTATTACATGTATGACTTGTAAATGTATCATATCATATGCACATATATATATATATATATATATATATATATATATATATATATATATATATATATATATATATATATATATCAAACAAATCTTTTTCCATGGGGATGATCCCCATGCATAAATCTTTGACATACATGCAAATTAGATGGGTTACACATGGGCGACGCCCCTGTGTGGGGATCATGCTTCTTGGTTAGCATGTAGGAGTCGAGAGGATGCCACCCCTTGCTGGGTCTCAAGGGCCGCACCCTCAAAATGGTCTATGGAACCATTTATTACGCAAATCCATCCTCCACATGAGTAGAAAGTCAATGGTTGAAGGACCCAATCATCTATCCCTAGGATGGTAATTTCAAAGCATGAATGTAGAAGTGTAAAAGCATAGCATACATGAACGTATAACTAGAAGCATGAACCACTATTTCTAAAAATCAACAAGTATTATTAAAAGCAACATTCTTTGTTATAAGATTCTAGTTACATGTTGCTAGTATATTATACAAACATGGTCATATACACTAGCTAGGATATTACAAGAAGTACAATCGAAATTTTTTCTCACAAACCAACTTCTCCCAAGCTATCCCTGAACCTAAAACGTACTGGAAACAAATGATTCAACACACAAGGAGTTGAGTGTAGGGAATAAAGATACATATATATGTTTTGCATAATTTGAAAGATTTACAAAAGTAAATGAACAACACTGAACAAGTTAAGTACTTAGAAAAATAAGAACCCATGCTTTATGTCATTTTACTCCAATTATACTAACAATATCATGTATTATAAGGCATTTGACTAGCATCCCATCAGAAGGGTTCGTGAGGATGCTTAAGGCTCAATGCCATTGTCAAACCCTATTTATGAACATGGTCTGCCCTATATTGACAACTCAAATAGGATGCACGGTCTTATGTCCATATACTGAGAATATAAGAAGGTGCAAAAGGTTTGCATAATGGATATATATCATATGTATTCAAGTTATAAAATCAATGAGACATGCATCGAGTACAATACTAGAATACTACAGGGTAAAAATTGAGCAAGTAAATACGCGTACATACATACCAAGGTTCAAGTAAGAAATTCATAGTAATATAATTACTAAAGCATATACATGACTCATAGATTCTTAGCTTAAATTATCCTTGATCATCTAGACACATGCCACACCTGATTAATAATAAGATTACATGCATATATTAGATTCTTATCATTAACCCTAACTAGATCCACTTAAAGGTATAGGTCAAGTTAGGTTCAAAGTTTCTTATTAGTGCATTTAATGATCTTTTACCGATTTAGGGTCTATTATAATGGTTTAGTTCAAGTTCTATATCATTTTGAGTTTCCATCTATATTATGTGATTATATTAAAGCTTATGTAACTTATTCACATTTTAGGGTCAAAGGACTCATAACAGGGAAAACAAGGTCATGATTCATCAAGTCAAGGGGTCCAAGCATGAAAGGTGTTTTAGATAAAAAATATTAGGACATAAGAAGAACATGCCAAGAGTATATGGATATCCCCAAGGTCTAGGCATCAAATACTTATCATTGGGTTCAACATTTCCACTAATATACAAAAATCAACATAGTTCATATATCATCAACATATGAACTATGTGGTACATCCACATCAAAGTGATCATAAGGGGAGATATTTACTAATTTGAGAGGATAGGACATGAAGTTTGGGACCTATGTTAAGATTAGGGCATAAGTAAGACAAGTAGGACACATAAGTCATATTACACTGAAAAGGGGGCGGTTGTGAGTCACATGTAACATCATAATACAAAAAGAGAAAGATCGTGATCATTAGAATCTTATGATGGAATAAGGTTATTGAATTCAAGAATACAAGGGTTTGGTGCACAAATTAAGTCAAACACCACACTAGATTAAAGTGTAATCATGCATCAACATAAAGGGGTCATATTCATGTATAAAAATCCATATAGGCAAACATAGCAATTAGGGGATTTAAGGGATGATATGAATGTTATGGAGAGATATAATTTACTAATTTTAATATTAGGTTGAGATACAAAGTCGTTTTGAGTCAATATTAACACAATTAACCAAGATTTATTATTAATTCCCAACTAAAAGTCATACTTGTGCATTAAGGTCATTCAAGGTACATGTTGAGTGTTAAGAATTGCACAATGAATATAGTTTATTAGGGATAATAATTTAAGGGTTAGGAATTAGTTTGACATCAAGATCTGACCTTTTATCATAATCATGCATTAAACATAGTCAAAATAGTTGCGGGTCACATATCTAGCAAAATAAGAAGATTAGAAGTAGATTCAAGGTCTAAAACCATGCCCAAATAGTAGGTATCACTGATCAATCAATTTGATACATGATTTTTCCTAATTTGGCCTTAGGATAAGAAAGGTATTACTTTTTGATGTTTTCAATCAAAACTATAAGATACAAGGATTTGGTGTTACCATGATTAAAATATAAATGAAGTGACCGACCAATACCCTTGATCAGCCATCCAGCTATTAGATTGTCTCTTATGCTACATACCTCCATCCCCCAATGACACCTAATCACTAGTCTGGGTCCCTCCACACCACCCTCCCTGCTCGAGGATGGTCTTGAATCACTTGCATATGTTTCACACCACTTGTATCCACTAAATGCATATGGATAGGGAAAACATGTGTCTTGTTCATGCTCCTCCACCAAGGGCTCCTATGGTGAGCTCTAGGTCAAACACCCATCCACAAAAGCATGAACCAAGTGACCTCCACCCACACAGTGCCTCTGGGTCTCACAGAGGCCATTGAGGGGTGATAATCCCCACTAAGAACCCAAGAGTGAAGCTCTAGTGAGTTTCTCAAGTATCAACAATGGTAGGGAGGAAGAAAGGAGGTGATGGGCTGCTAGAGGGTGTTAAAATGGGTGGAAGGAGAAGGTAAATGATGTGGGAAGGAGAAAATAAATGAAAATGGGTTCAAGTTGAGGGAAATAAGAGAATGAGAGGGGGGTAAATTGGGTTCTCTTCAATTTAGGTACACTATAGGATCACTAAAAGCCATATGTACCAGACATGGTGGTTATCTAGCTAGGGTTTCATGGTCAAACTCATCTCTTGACATCAAATACACTTGAATCCTCCAAAATCAAACCTAGATCATTATGAAACAAACTCATAACACCAACATCAACATTTACATCAATATCCATAATCAACTTAGATCATCTAGGATACCTACTAACCTAATCTTTATCATGCCTCTAGAAACTCTAGATACTATATCTATCATCTAAACACTCTATAGACTAGTGTTACATCTCTTTATCTTAGGTTAAATGGACACTCGCTGCCTTTCTACGTGTAGTAAATTTTTTCATATATACGTATATACTATACCTGAAGTAGGTTTTCTTCAATGTTGAAACATAGAAAGGAAATCATCATACTCCATTTGATTAAAAACCAAAACCAAAAGAGAGTTACCATACTTACTAGGTAGTCTAGTGCCATGACACCTAGAGAACCAGAAAGAACATGTTTCCCACATGTGAAGCAACCCTAACAACATGTCATGAACATATGTCTAGGATGAAAATAAGGTTTCCCTTTTCTCACCCTCTTGAACTTACAACCCATACTATATCTCAAAAGGGGGGAGAAAATAAAGGGTTCAAGGATTATACAATTCTTCACCTACAGGTTCTAACCTAGAGGCTAGGTAAACTTAGCCCACACATGACAACTTATTCAATTTCTAGGGTTGAGATGTAAGGTTGAGTTTAGTTAGTGTTACATGTGAGAAATGTTTGGTGTAGTTATTTTTGATGTTGTGATACCATTTGTCATGGAACATTTATTACTCAAACCCAACCTCCAAATGACTAGAAAGCCAATGGTTGAAGGACCCAAGCATCCGTCCCTAGGATGGAAACTCAGAGTGCTAATGTGAAAGTGTAAAAGGTTATCATACATGAATATATATCTAGAACCATGCAAAAAATCTTCTCAACAATCAACAAGTAATATTGAAAGTGACATTCTTTATTACAAGATTCCAATTATGTATTTCAAGTGCATTATATGAGTCTAACAATGTACACTAGATAGGATCTTACAACAAGTATTGTATAAAACCCTTGCTCATAGGACAACTTCTTCCAAGCTATCTCTGAACCTAAAATAAACAAGAAATAGTTTGGCTAACATACAAGGTTTTTAGTATAGGGATGGTATATATATATATGCTATGGTTTGCATAATTTGAAAGATTTACAGAAGTAAACAGATAAGAAGAAACAATTTAAGTACATAGAAACATATGTCATTTTACTCCAATTATACCAACAATATCATGTATTATAAGGCCTTTGACTAGATTCTAATTATAAGGGTCTATGAAGGTGCTTAAGTCTCAATTACATTAGCTAACCCTATTTATCAACATGGTCTGCCCTATCTTGACAACTCAAGTAGGACACCGAACCTTGTGTTCTTAACTAAGAATATAGGTAGGTGTTCTAGGTTTTTATAATGGATATCCATCTTATGTGTTCAAGTTATAAAATCAATGAGACATGCATCGAGTTCAATACTAGAATACTATATGGTAATATTTGAGAAAGTAAGCCATCATACATACATATTGAGGTTCCAGTAAGAAAGCGATAGTCATACAATTATTAAGTGTGTACCAGATTATGAGATTCTGAACTTAACTTATCCTTTATCATCTAGCCACAAGCTATAAGCCATGTGTGATTAAGAACAAGATTAAATGCATTATTTATATTATTATCATTAACTCTAACTAGATCCACCTTAGGGTTTAGGTAAAGTTAGGTTCAACATTTCGTATTAGTGCATTTGATGGTTGTTCATTGATTTAGGGTCCATTATAATGGTGTAGTTGAAGTTCCATGTCATTTAGATGTCCCATCTAGTTTATGTTCTTATATCAAGATTTATGTCACATGCACTTTTTAGGGTCAAATGACTCACAATAGGGCAAATAAGGTCATGATTCATCAAGTAAAGGGGTCCAAGCATGAAAGGTTTTTTAGATCAACAAGATTACAACATAAAAAGCACATATGAAGATTAGGTGAATGTCACCAAGATCTAGGCATCAAATACCCATCATTAGGTTCAAAATTTCCACTAACATACAAAAATCAACATCGTACATTATATCATTAGCATAAGAACTACATGGGACATCCACATCAATGTGATCATAAGGGGAGATTTTTTTTTTGGGGAAGTCAAGATGTTTTTATTCATCTTACCCTCCTCTTGCTAGCAATTTTTAATTTTGTTACAAATTACACTGTTTGGGCTAGAAGTAAATATGCTAGTACAGTGAGCATTACATGAGTCAAATTATAACAAGTCAAGTATCTCTTTAGGTGGTCTGTCATAGTGATCTACCACATGGCTACAATCTCTTTGAGTGTTAGTAATCATCCAATATCTCTTCATCTTCCTCTAGATATTCATGATCTAGTTGGCTAGTTTCAATTTGTCTTTAGGTCTTCCTTCAACGACCTCTCCTATGAAAACTGAATCAATGTCTATAATCACTTTATTAAGGCCTTGTTCACTTGCCAAATTCATAGTTGATTCAATGGTCTTTAGTTCAGTTACAATAGCACGTTCAACATGGATCTTATGGCCCTCACCACCCATCCAATCTCCATTGTTATTTCTACAAACAACATCTATAGTGGACCTATTATTTTTGAAAGTTACATTTGTGTTGAGCTTTAAATAACCTTCATGTGGTTTCTTCCATTTTTGAGTTATTGGTTCCTTCCTTTCCTAGATTCCTTTATCTCAGAATCCAGTAGTCATCTGCACCTCCTTGAAAAAATTCATTTCCTAATCTGTAAGGATCTTCAACTTTTCGAACACTTCCTTATTCCTTGTGTTTCATATGTTCCCATAGCCAATAATAAAAGTGTAACTTCTATTATCTTTGGTTGGTAAGTTAAATATTAGCTAATTTCATGGGCTTGTATCTTGGATGAAGGTAAGGCAATTTTGAGGATCCAAAAGACCTTCCCATACAACATTTGCATTTAGGAAATCACGAAGTGCATGTAATGTTGCATCTGAGTTATCTCCACACGTTGGACAACTATTGTTAGTAGTCATATGTCGGGGATGCACTGCAAACATTAGTTAGGATGGCATCATAACCTACAAGCCAGATGAACAACTTAACTCTTATTGTAATTTTTACTTCCCATATTTTTTCCCATTCTCCTTCAACCTTTATGTCACTATGGGCTCACAATATGTTCTACACTCTTTGTAGTAAAGGCACCTATTTTAAAGTGTTCCCAAGCCCTGATATCCCTATAGATCGGATCTTAGGAGTATCTACCTTCATGGTTTTATTAACGATGTTGCCTAGTTGCCACTACTCTAAGAACTCCTTATCCCAACATCCCTCCAAGTTCACCAGGATTAACACCTGCATGTCATTTAGCTCTTCTGGAACCGATGTCATAGTCGTGTCCTAGAGGGTATCATCCTTGCTCCACCACTTATCCCTCAAAACATTGATTTCATTTTTACTCACGGGGATTGAGAAATAATTGTTACTAATGAATTCCTTACAATTTAGCATCACCCTTCCAAGTCTGGAGTAATTTCTTGGTAAGAGCCAACAAATTTATCAAATTTCCACTTGAGGGCCTCACACCACTAGGAATGACAACCCGTTGGTAGGTCCCAAGCATGCTTATGATAAGTTCTTGGATTCACTCTCTCATGGTTTTGATCCCTAATCTTTTATTGTTCTTGTTGCACGTCAGCTGATCCCATGACACCGAAGAACATGTATGTGCTTTGTGCCCCCCCACACAAAAAAATAAATCTTCTTATATTACTATATATTATGTCACATATCTTTAGGGCTAAGACAGTTTTTTGCATAATGTAACTGGGTATATCACTTAGGGCGGACTTGGAAAGACATACATGACCAGCCACAGAAAGTGTCTTAGAATACCATGCATTGATGTTGATGACACCATGGTTAAAACTTCTCCATATGTATCGTGAATGACTCTGAAGTGAAGATAGAGTACCCAAAGGTACTTACCCAAGTCATCATCTTAGGTAAAAATTCTAACCTAACTAATGATTATCCTAACTAGAAGTAAATGGATAAATTAGTCACTATTACTAATTAGTAAATTAGGTTTTTATGAAGAGAAAGAACCGATATCCTTCCTTGTTAGGTCATGCAGACTCCTACCAGTTACAGAGAAATGAAAATTGATTTTTCTCCATCCTTATGCAATTTTAGATCATGATATCAATTCATTTCCTTAGGATTTACCTATCCTTTCTCCAACATTTATAGTGATGGCCCTCCTAAACTCTAGAGGGGGCACCACCATGGTCTTTTTCCCCCATCAGATGCTCCTCCTCGCCAAAAAAATAACACTAGAGAGGCAAGCATTTTTTGACCGTGTCACTACCAGTACAACTCCATTAGTCATCCCTTCAACGGTCCCTTCTTTGACCAAACCATTCCATAGCCTATATAGGCAACTCTATAAACCTAGGTACAAAAAACTGTAGATACGCAACATGAATTGGTCCATGACCCTACAGACTACTGACACATACCCAATTTCATCCATTGTGATTCCACTAACTTTTTGGTGGTTGTCGGCCTCCCATCCTCCCTACCTTCACCACTCACCAATTCTTCTCTGCCTATCCCCAACACGTTCCCTCACATCTTATTGAATCCTAGATCCCCTTTCCAGTAATGAAAGAATAGACCAACAAACACTACAATATGAAAGAAACACAAACCCACAACTTTCCACTGAAGAAACAAAATAACACTCGCCGCGTCTGCCTCCATCTGGACACCCTCCCCTGACATTGAGAAGCCCTCCTGTAGTATATACATATGTCAAACCTATGGACATGATGAAGCAAATGTCCTACAAGTTGTGCTATGACATTCTTGTACACACCGTCATTGTGCTCCATTATTAATACATCTCGACATCTCCCCAACTTCTAACATCGTTGCATCCATGAAATTCCAAATCAACATAAACTCCAATTTAAACCTTCAGCATGTAGACTCAAACCGACGATGAAGAAGATGGGTGGATTTCAAGACCACATTAGGATGTCATCTTCCTTTCCACCGTCATTGCAAGCACATCACCACCATCCCCTTGGCTAAACTAGTCCCTAGCTTTGATCTAGATTGCATTTCCTGAAAGTCGCACAAATGATTCGCATTCGAGCTCCTAGACTCTAGGAGCATGTCATGAATATGACCTCTACTTACTATAGAGAGGTATTCCCCGATCCCTCTTATACTTTCCCTTCATTCAACTAGTATACATGTAACAAGAAACCAAATAAATCAATAATTGTAAACAATAATGTTTGGAGAAATGATGACTTTGATGAACTAATAATAAATCAACTAGATCAATGATAACTAGAAAATGGACATCGAGATCTAGATATACATTGGTCTATTTACACACATATCTAAATGTATGACCTAGATAATATATAGAGAAATTGATGTACCATTGAAATTAAAGATTAACATAATCCATGGTTCAAACTGTAGTTTTCAAAAATTGACTATTCTTAATATATGATTAGTATAATGGAGTTTTCAACCTTAAAATGACAAATGAATAAACAAAGTATGTTAAGATATAAATATAATATATCATAAAATTTATGCATGTAATATATACACACACTACTTTTAAGAACCTTATAAAAGGTTATAATCTTATAGATTGCATATCTTTGATGGATACTTTAACCTAAGGACCATATACATCTATCTATATATCTATCTATCTATCTATATATATCTATATATATGTATATATATATATATATATATATATATATATATATATATATATATATATATATATATATATATATATATATATATATATATATATATATATAGTCAGGCTAGAATACACTCGAGTGTATTCAGAGCAGAATACACTCAAGTAGTTTTTCATGATGCAATATTTTTTTTTAAATCTAATCCATTGATCTTCTTAAACATGTTGTGAGTAGCTCGTACGCAAAATTTGAGCACATTTGGACATTTATAGATCATGTTATAAAGACCGCAAAAATTATGCATTTCAAATTAGTTTCGCGCATTGATTTTGTTGCCCTTGGATGAGTGACTTACACTCATCCAAATGGGCTCAAAATTTGTATGTAGCCTAGATAAAGTTTGACGGTGAAGATCAATGGTTTACATTTTGCAAGAAATAATCTTGATATCAAACACACTTGAGTGTATCCGTGCGATCTGTACACTCGAGTGTATTCTAGCCTGACTATATATATATATATATATATATATATATACGAATTTGTGAGAAATATTATTATGAATATAGATAATGACTACTGTACCATATGTGAATAAATGTACAAATATGTGACAAAAATGATGGGAATGAGCATAATGACTTTAGTATGAGACATTATAACCACCAAAAGTAATCATTAGATAACCTACTCACAAAGGGGAAACTGATAACATCACCTAATAAGAACATAAGAAGTGGTTTCCAAGCTACAAAACATTGAATAACCCTAGTACAATCTATCTTGCTATATTCATGAAATTTGACATATTGATCCTTGTGGGCATCTTGATTTTAAAATTCTTAATAAAAGCATGTACTAGAATCTCAGTTCTATTATTGAACTATTTTATTATCGCTTAAATTTTGTTAATTGAATTTTGCATAAACCCAATCTACTTTTAGCCTTTCTCCTCTTGAAGTTCATCACAAATAGTGTAAATATTGTATATTGTGGAATATTTGAATAAAATGATAACTTTTGTACATTGGCACACAATTTGAATATTGTTTAAGCGCTTTGGCTCATTAGATTCAGTGTGTTATATCTACCAACCATGCACAATGGATAATGAACATAGAGGTCCCCAGTACTGATTCCATAGGTGAAAGTGTTATTCTGTCGTAGAGGTGAGAACACTAGGAACCTAACCCTAGAGAAGAAAAAATATTATATTTCATGTTCCAATGGATAAATCATTTCATTTTGAATATCTTGATGTCTTGAAATTAGTTTTGAAAATCTCTCTATTATTTCTAGTTACCACTTTGAATTGTTTTACCCATTTGAAACTAATATGGTAACTAGATCCTATTATTATTACCATATCCCACCAAGAAAATTTACATATATTTTATAACATAAATTTATATTTTTAAATAGATCAATATTTCAATTTGGTACCAAATTTCCTGACCCATCTTTCCTTCTTCGGTCCCATGTATGGTTTCATTCTTTCTAGGAATTCATGGACGTGATGCAAAGCATACTTATAGGAGATGTGCAAGAGTTGTCCTCTACTAAAGATTAGATAGGACTTATGTACATTTAAAGACTAGTCATTATGTATAGGGTTCCTTGACTCTGATCATAAACCATGAATATACATTGGATCTACTTATATATTTTTATATAATTATGTAAGTATCTAATTGTAAAGATGGGGTCTTTACAACATAGCATCTGGACTATAAACAATCAACACCCATGCATATCTAATGGAAGTTAGAATTAAGCAAATAGTACTCTTAGAACTTAGGCAAATAGTTTACAATCAACCATAGTTTTAGTAGCCCTATCTACTTAAGATAGAAACAAAGACTTATGTGGAATATATTTTTATCAAAATTGTCTAACACACAAATCAGTGAAGATGAAACCTCACCATATATGGGACTCATATCAGGCGGAAAGAAGCCACTAGCATCTGGCGATAGGGAGGGCAATGAGGGTTTTCCCCTATGTGTGGAGGCAGCTCGAGGGAGGGGATCTGACCTCTAGCATGTGGTGATCTGCCCCCTTGGCTCATGCTAGCCCACTCATTATTATGGGAGCATCGACAGGTAGGAGGTGGGTGCGGAGGCTTTACGATCGGGAGTCTAATAGTGTTGGGTTTGGGTTGGAGGCTCAGTTGAGATCCTTAGATGACAGATCATGGGCAGTGACTCTCTGGAGACTGGTGTGGTTTTGTTGTCCTCTTGTAGTTGTAGAACTTGGCTGAATCTCTAGCCCTCCTACTTTTGACGTCCCCAACACTGAGTTTTTCTCCCCCTTTCCTTAATTTTTTGGTTGTCCTGAGATTGTTATCTTTGTTTTGTGTTTCTATTGTTATTGTGTGGTTGAGGCAGCTTCAACTACTATTTAGTCATTGTGTTTCAGCATTGCTTAGTCATTGTGTATCAAGATTTTAGGTTCTTCTGTGGTTTGTCTCTTTGTCATGAGAGCTGGAGGTTTTTGTTGTGCAAGATTTCATTTTTGCGTCATATTAGCTCTATTGATTGGCTATGTAAATATACTCATAGTGGAGAACTCATATTGGATCTTTGTCACGATGCAGACTCACCACCACCATCAATCTAAACTCAAGTTGAAGGAATCCCATTTTAAAAGCAGTCTTAGTCTACTTATTGGTAAGGGGATCAATGCAGAAGTGTCTTACTCTTGTTTGAGTATGAGTATCAATGGTGTGTTAGTCTTATTCTCGATGGTTTCTATAGAGCTCTTTCTCCTGTTTGTATATGTTGTATGTCCTATGAGTAATGAAGGTGATTTGCTTACTCTAAAAAAAACCTCACCATGTTCGTAGAGATGAATTGAGGTATTAGAACATGTGAATAACCTAGTATTTGAAAGGTGAATAGTGAAACTAGAAGCCCCAAGCTTTCAATTGTGAATTCCTCTTTGGTAGAGAACAATGTCCTTCCCCCCTATGCCATAAGTGAATGTACCCAACTGACCCTTTAGGTTCTATGGAAATCTAGTTTTCAAATTTTAGTCAAGTAGTTAGTATGGTGAATTGTGTTAAGAGGAGATTGAGACTTAGTTCTTTCATTGAATTTGGTCATTTTTTAGTTTTGGATCAAAGAGTTTTTCTCCTTTGAGTAATTATTTTATTTATAATAATAAAAGTACAAAAAATTATTCTATATAATTTTATCAATGATTTATAGAGCCAAGTCACTATCAAGGAGGTACCAGAAACCCTAGAAAGGAAAACTAGAATTTAGTTTAGGATAATGGTTAAGATAAAGTGAAGGATACTATATTGTAGTTGACATGCCTATTGAGGTTTCTAATTGAATTTTTTAAAGGGATGGTGAATAGTACCTGACTAGACCATGGATGTGCTAATTTTGAGGATGAGATCTACTTTAAGGGGGTGGAGTGTTGTAACATACTAGGTTTTTGGTACTAAATCTATTTTGAGCTATAAGTCATCATCTTTCTTAAGGGGGTGGAGTGTTGTAACATACTAGTTTTTTGGTAATAAATCTATTTTGAGCTATAAGTCATCATCTTTCCTAACTTAAATGCATTCTTTAATTTCAAGACTCATATGGTTGGTTTGTGGAATTTTGTTATTCTACAATATCAATTTCTCACTAATTGAATTTCTTTAACCACATTGAATTCAATTCCTCTTAAATGAGTAATATTTACAAATTGATCCATGACTCCATCCTTATGGACCACTTTTACCAGCTTTAACACAATTTGAAATTATGATTCTCTAATACTTGGATAAAGAATTGTAGTCCAATAGTACACTTATTTGTTAACTAATGCCTTGGAATAATTTAAGAATATTTGTAGAATTATATATAGACAATTTAGTAATCAATGAGAAAATTTAACAGAATGGGTTGGAGCAATAAAGTAGAGAGTTAGTATTTTTATAAATTAGTTTAATAGAAGTAACACTCATGGTCAATATCTTAATGCAACTTGATGTTACATTTAGGAGATATAAAAGATATAAGTAAATGGATAAAATAGTTATTATTACTCATTAATAATTAGGTTTAGGTGAAGAGAAAGAACCTCTCCCCCTCCTTCCTTGTCAGGTCATGCATACTCCCACAAGTTATAGAGAATGACAATAGACTATTCTCCATCCTTATTCAATGGTAGATCATGAAATCATTTCCTTCCCTTAGATTTACGTACCCTTTATCCAACAATCATAGTGATGGACCTCCTAAACCCTATAGTGGGTGCTGCTATGATCTAGTTTCCCAACATAATTGGGCTCCTCCTTGCTAGAAAATGATTGTAGAGAAGCTATCATTTTATAATCGTCTTGATATGAGTACAACACTAATACTCATCCATGTTGGCTAAATTGGACATCAACATACCCTTTGTTTTGATGATGACAAACATTTCATTCTTGTGGATCTAACGTTCTACTTGAGTATTTTAGGGTTCAAGTAAATGAGGAGATCATACTAAGTGGATAGTTAAAGATCAATGTGCTTAAATGTTTAATATATTCATGATTGTACTCAGTGTAGAGACTTGTACAAGTATGTAATGTACAAGTACTTAGATATCACGTAAATCAAGCATTAGATCTTCCCTATCCACACAAAACCCTATCTTACACTCACATGGAGACTTTAGGGTTGATAGGTTTCATATGAGTAATCAATAGGACCTCACATACATTGCAAATCCTTGCAAAAAGTCCTTCTCGAATGACAATATTGTCGACCGAGAGATAGCCATTGTAATAGGTTTAAACAATAGAGAAATAGATATACATATAGTTCAACCCAAACAGTCATATGGTAAAAAATATGTGGATCGAGAGTCAGCCAATCGACAATATTTTTGACCAAGAAAAGTTCTAGAAACTTCACATTTAACAAACATTTTAGCCGTTGCAACCCAACTACTTTCCACCTAATGGCTAGTTAAGCACTAATAACACTCTAGAGATTCCCTAGAACGTTCCTAAACACTTGCAAACCATTCCTATAAATAGGAGAAGCCTTAGGACACCCAAAACACACAAGCTACACTTGAGCATCCATTCTAGAGAGCAACAAAGCTGAGATTCACTTGCTATCTTCTTCCTTGTGCTCTAAAGTTGTGTCCTATAGCTACAATCTCCTAGCCACCACATTTAGCCACATCCATATTAAGTGGATAGGAGATCTATACACTTGACATAGGATCAAAGCGTTGTACTTCATTGGTTAAGTATTTCTTTCTTCCAATCTATATCTTTTATATTGTACTTTGTTCTTCTTGACTACTCCTAGGGTTGGAGGTTGTTGCAAGGAGGTTGATTGGTGCTACTTCAACAAAGTGAAGGCTGCTTTAAGGTTAGTTTGAGGTTACTTCAAGAAGGCTTCTTCAAAGGAGGTTGGAGCTACTTCTAGGTAAAGGATATCTCAAGATGGTGGAGCTACTTCAAGGTGGTGAAGGCTGCTC
Source organism: Alisma plantago-aquatica (assembly GCA_963693085.1). NCBI lineage: Eukaryota > Viridiplantae > Streptophyta > Magnoliopsida > Alismatales > Alismataceae > Alisma > Alisma plantago-aquatica. The sequence continues at coordinate 572,370,234 of OY856412.1, forward strand.
CAAGGTTGCTTGAGGTTACTTCAAGAAGGATGCTTCAAAGGAGATTGGAGCTATTTCTAGGTGAACTCTATCTCAAGGTGGTTGAGATACTTCAAGGTGGTGAAGGCTTCTCCAAGGTTGCTTGAGGTTACTTCAAGAAGGTTGCTTCAAGGAGGTTGAGGCTACTTCAAGGTGAAGTCTATTTTGAGTGGAAGGTAATTGTATTTTGTTGTAACATCCTTGCGAGGTAAATAAAATAAATTACTTTCAAAATCCCAATTGAAAACAATTGGGTAGTGGACTGAAAACCTTTTATTCAAAAGTTAGAACCACTCTAAATCGAAGTGTCTTCCTTGTTTCCTCCTCCTTCTTTTCTTTAATGTTTAAATTAAAATTTAATGTACCAAAATCTCTATTCACCCCCCCTATAGATCTTTCAATTGGTATTAGAGTAGGTTTTCATGGTGCCCTAGCAGGTCTTGAAGAATGGGGGACAACTTTCTTAGCAACCTCAACTTTGAAGGAACTCATGTAACTCGACCACCCCCATTTGATGGAAGAAATTACACCTACTGGAAAAGAAGAATGCAATTCTACTTCCAAAGGATCAGTTTAGAAATTTGTAGGATGGTGTCTTTACCTTATGCACGTCCTACTACTGAATGTGCAACTTGGAATCCTGATATGGTAAAGAAAGTTCAATTGAATGCAAAAGCGGTAAGCATATTATATTTCTCTATTTTTGTTAGTAAGTTCAAAAGGATATGTTCATGTGAAACAACTTATGAAATATGACATAAACTTTCAATTACACACGAAGACCCCACTCAAGCTAAAAATACCAAAATTAACATGCTTAAACAAAAGTTTGAATAATTTCTTATACAACCTAATGAGTCTATTAGTGAAATGTATGCAAGGTTTTCTTCTATTATTAACATCTTGAGTGCCTTGGGTTAGTATACAAGTGAGGAAGATCAAGTGTCCAAAATTCTTAGAGCCTTGCCTCTAAAATACAAGACAAAGGTGACAACCATTGAAGAAGCCAATGATCTTACGACATTGAGGATGGAACAACTCATTGGCAATCTAGAGCCTCATGAAGTTACCCTTGAAAAAGAAGAAAGATTGGTGGCCGAACACAAAAAGCAGAAAAGGAAGGACATTGTGTTTAAGGTAGCAACTAAAGCTATAAATCAAGAAATCTAAGATATTGAAGAGGAGGCTTTCATTGTAAATGGTAAGCAATATAGAAGGTTGAAATCTAACAAAATTTTGGTGTCTTTTCTTCTTCTTCCCTTAGGTTCTTTGAATGTGGCAAGAAGAGATATTTAAAAAATGAGCATCCTAAAGTCAAGAAGGGAAAGAAATCCTCTCTCAAGAAGGAAGAAAAGGTCTACAAAGTAGCTTGGGATGATTCAAGCAACAATAGTGAGAGTGGAGAAGAAGAAGTAGAGTGTCTAATGACTAAAGAAGACAAGGTAATTTGTTTCATTGCAATAACCAATGAAGATGAAAATGAGGTAAGTCTTTTTTATTTATATAAAGAAGAGCTAGTCACTAGTATTGAAGAACTACATGATAAATATGTTGATTGTAAAAGGAAATTAAAGTAGTTTACAAAAAGTAATGATAATTTATATGCTAAATTGAATGATCTTACTTTTGAGAAAGAAAGCCTTATGTCTGAAAAAGATACTTTGAAATCATCTATTAATGATTACAATATCAAGTTGCTTGCTCTAGAAACCAACAATAATCTTCTTTCTCAAGAAAAGGTTGAATTGCTTGCTAAGATGAATAATTATCAAGCTCAACATGTTCTATGTTCTCATTCAAATTATGATATCATCGTTAAAGAAAGATATTCTTTACTTTCAAGTTTAGATCAAGCAAAACTAGATATTGCAAAGAAAAATGATGAAGTTACTAAGTTATAAAAACATGTTGATAGTCTAAAGAGTTACAATATTCTTGATAAAATCTTAGAAAAATATTTTGGACAAAAAGGAAGAAGGGGTCTAGGCTATGTACCTAAAGAGAAATTTTCTCAAAAGCCTAGAACAAGAAAAACACAAAAACCCAAATCAAAGATCATGTATGTGTCCAAAGACAATATGACACATAACCAAAATGCTAAGAAGAGAAATGAAATTGATTTATTAGCTGTCACTATTGTCAACGTCTTGGACATTATTCATTCTCTTGTCAATACAATAAAAAGAAAGATGTTGACTTGGTTTGGGTTCCAAAATTCCCAACTTAAAATTGTTGAACATATTAGTTGAGATTTGACCTAAACTTCATTTTGAAATTCATAATGTCTTATCTCAACTAAAATAAACTTCAACTTGTATATTCTTGTATGTTTGGATTGCTAAATTGTGTTATCCAAAATTAATAACACGATTTGTTTATATCAGAAATTTTAAATTTATTGAAAATGCACAAAACTTCATCTCAGTCAACAAAGAGCTCGACGAAGATCTCTTCCGGGTTGAAGAAAAGTTCGACCAAAGATAATTATGTCAAAATTGCTTTTACTGCAAATCTTTCTGGTCAACAAATAGTTTGACGAAGACTTCATACGGTCAAAGAAAAGTTTGACCGAAGATATTTCTGTCAGAACCGTTTGTTGAAAATAAAATCATCCAATTGCAGTTAATTTTGGTAACTCAGATCTGAAATGAACTCTTCATATAAGATTGTTCTAAATATTTGAATGATCCTAACCAAAAGGACCACTATATGGGAACCAAAAAGTTTGATACTTTGCAATTTTGGATGGTGTATAGAAATTGCTCTAACAGGCATATGACCGGAAATAAGTAGATTTCCATACACTTGGAGATAAGGTAAAATAATTGGTCACATTTAGAGAAAGTTTCAAAGGTAAAACTATTGGCATAGGTGATATAGGTACAAATTTTTGATGTGCTATTTGTAAAAGAACTACATCATAAGTACTATGAAAATTATTACGATTCATAGGAAAATATCAAAAGTAAAAATGATTGTAAACCTCTTAACTCTATGGACACTATTTGAAAACAATGAATTGTTTATGGCATAAAAAGTTTGTTCATACAAGAAACTTGCTAAAAGTAATCTTTCTTTTCAAAACTAAAACTTTGCTCACTAGAACTCATTCATAAAAAATTATTTAGCTCTCTGTGAATTCTATCTTTAACAAAAGATAGTAAAGAGAAATTTGATCTTAAGTCATAAAAAGACTTTATCCTGGAATATTCAACATCTAGAAAGCATCTAGGATTTATAAGTCTACACAAATGATTATTATACACAACAAGACATAGTCATATCCTAAAAGAGTTGATTACTGGACAATTGCTATATGAACTTACCAAGAACAGACCTAAAGGAAAACCATTCATTAGAACTATATGGGCATGATGAAATAAAGTTAGGATATAATGAGAAGAAATAGATTTTGATATGACTTATACATTAATGGCTAAGACTTGAGGTCATTTAACTCTAGCCACTTATAAAGACATCATACTCTTCAAATGAATGTAGCAATTGTTTCCAAAATAGAATCATAAGAGATGATATCTATGTTTCTTAAACCCATGACTTGAAATATAATTCAGTATACATAAAGATGATTGAACACTGATGCTTATATAGAGGAAAATGTTATATTTTTATCATACTAGATAAACTGTATGAATTGGAAATCTCAAGAACTGCCTCTTGGTTGACAAATAGTTCAACCGAGGGGCACCCAATCGAGGTCATGGTCGATCAAAAATAAGTGTGACAAAAATTCTTATTTGTAAATCAAATCATTCACTTACACCCAACATTGGTATATTAAATTTATGTAATTTTCTCATCATGTTAAATACTTAGAATGAGAGAAATTTCTTTTCAAAATAGTGCAACAAACAAGATCGCTTAAAGATCATAAAAATATGACTCATAGTCTTACTAAATTGATATTAAAACTGGTTATGATTTGAAACACTTTAACATTTTTGAGCTCACTTTGTTATGAGATTAAGAGAGAGCTCATACAATTCTTGGATAGAATATGCATATCTTTCTGATCTTGCTCTTAATTGGATTCTCTACAAAAATATGGTCTGAACATCCTTTATAATAGGTTAGAGATACATTTATGATCCCACTAGAGCCTAAAGGATTCTCATATCATTTCAGGTCTTAACATCCATTGTAAATGGTTGAGAAATTAATATAGAAATACATTTATTGATCCCACCATGAGCCTACAGGAATCTCATATCATTTTAGGGATTAACATCCCTTGCAAATGGCTGAGAAATTAATAGTGGTTTTTAAATTGTGTATAAATTTGACATTTTTTTGAAGTAAACAATTAAGGGGGAGTCTCATTGATTTACACATATGATTATATTTTTGATATGACAAAGGGAGAGAAATAAAATAAATCAAAATAAAGTAGAATATTCTCATGAGTTTCATGATCTCTTGGCTTGATATTAACTAGTGCTAAATTGCCTTCAGAGATGGATATCATGTTCCATATCACTTTAAGTATATTAGCATACATTTTACAAGATCAAATAACCTATTCATCTCAGGTATATCACATGTATTAAACTCATTTCATTTCAAAATATTTTTCTCATATTTTGGGAATGTTTGTCATCTTCAAAAAGGGGAAGATTGTTGGCTAAATTGGACATTAGCATACCCTTTGTTTTGATGATGACAAACATTTCATTTTTTGAATCTAACATTCTACTTGAGTATTTTAGGGTTCAAAAAAGTGAGGAGATCATATTAAGTGGATAGTTGAAGATCAATGTGCTTACATGTTTAATATTTTCATGATTTTACTCAATGTAAAAACTTTTACAAGTATATAATGTACAAGTAATTAGATATCATGTAATCAAGCATTAGATCTTCCCTACCCACCCAAAACCATATCTTACACTCACATGAATACTTTAAGGTCGATATATTTCATATGAGTCATCAACATGACCTCACATAAATTACAAATTCTTGCAAAAAGTCCTTCTCGAACGACAATATTGTCGACCGAGATATAGTTGTTGTAATAGGTTTAAACAAGAGAGAAATGGAAACATATCCATCTGAACCCAGACAGTCATCCGGTCGATAATATTGTGGACTAAGAGTCATCCGATTGATAATATTGTCGACCAAGAAAAGTTCTGGAAACTTTGCATTTAACAAACATTTTAGCCGTTACAACCCAAATACTTTCTACCTAATGGCTATTTAAGCACTAAGAACACTCTAGAGACTCCCTAGAACGTCCCTAAACACTTTCAAACCATTCCTATAAATAGGAGAAGCCTTAGGATACCCAAAACACAAAAGCTAGACTTGAACATTCATTCTAGAGAGCAACAAAGCTGAGATTCACTTGCTATCTTCTTCCTTGTGCTCTAAAGTTGTGTCCTATAGCTACAATCTCCTAGACACCACATTTATCCACGTCCATCTTAAGTGGATAGGAGATCTATATGCTTGATATAGGATCAAACTAATGTACTTCATTGGTTAAGTATTTTTTTTCCAATCTATTTCTTTTATATTGTACTTTGTTCTCCTTGACTACTCCTAGGCTTGGAGGTTGTTGAAAGGAGGTTGGTTGGTGCTAATTCAACAAAGTGAAGGATGCTCCAAGGTGTGCTTGAGGTTACTTCAAGAAGGCTTCTTCAAAGGAGGTTGGATATACTTCTAGGTGAAGACTATCTCAAAGTGGTGGAGCTACTTCAAGGTGGTGAAGGCTGCTCTAAGGTTGCTTGAGGTTACTTCAAGAAGGCTGCTTCAAAGGAGGTTGGAACTACTTCTAGGTGAAGGCTATATCAAGGTGGTGGAGATACTTCAAGGTGGTCAAGACTTCTCCAAGGTTGCTTGAGATTACTTCAAGAAGGCTGCTTCAAGGAGGTTGAGGCTACTTTAAGGTGAAGGCTACTTCAAGTGGAAGGTGATTTTATTTTGTTGTAACATCTTTTTGAGGTAAATAAAATAAATCACTTTCAAAATCCTAATTTGAAACAGTTGGGTAGTGCACTGACAAACTTTGATTCAAAGGTTGGAAACACTCTAAATCGAAATGCCTTCCTTATTTCCTCCTCCTCCTTCTCTTTACGTTTTTAATTAAATTTTAAAGTACCAAAAGCTCTATTCACCCCCCTATATCTTTCAATCCCTTCGGTGATACCTTCTTTTCCAAAAACTTACCCTATCTTATATAGGGATCCTTACAAACCGGTGCACGAAAAAGTATAAATCTACAACATGGATTGGTTGAAGAACCTATAGACTGCAGATGCATACCTATGTCTTTCCACCTTGATGTGACTTCCTTATTAATAGTCGTCAACCTCCCTAACTTCCCCACTCACCAATTCTCTATCTCCTATTCCTCAACACAATCCCTCGCATCCTACTAAATCCTAGATCCCCTCATCATCAAGGAAATCATAGGCCAAACCCACAACATTTGTCACCACAAAACTAAAATAATGATCATTATATCTGCCTCCACCCATACTTCTTCCCCTAACATCATGAAGACCTCCAGTAGTATATACATATGTTACACCTATTGATGGGATGAAGTAACTAACCTACAAATCATGCGATGACATTCTTCTACACATAATCATTATGCTCCATCTGTAGTACATCGTGACACCTCCATAATTACTAGCCTCCTTGCATCAATGAGAGTCTGAATCCAAAGAAACTCTGACTGAAACCTTTAACACATAAAGTCAGACCAATGTTGAAGAAGATGTTCAAGACATCATTAGAACATCTCCAACCTTACCAGTGTCATCACAAACACACCACCATCATCCCCTTGGATAAACTAGTCCCTAGTTTCAATCTATCTTGCACTATCCAAACAGCCATGTAACAACCTCGCCTTCAAGTTCCTAGACTCCGAGAGCAGGTCGTGACTATGACCTCTGCTACCTATCGAGTGGTACTCCTTGACCCTCTTCTATTTTCCCTTCATTCTACATGTATACATGTAAGACAAAATAAATCAATAACTGAAAATAGTAAAGCTTGGATAAATGTGATGGAGATCTAAACCTTAAAAGGGGGCACGTGAATAAAGATGTAATTATAAGGGATAGATATGAGAACTCATATTTAAAAAAAATTATCGATGTAATCTATACACACACTACTTCTAATAACTTTATATATAAAGGTATAATCTTGTAGATCCCACTTCTTTAATGGATACTTTAACCTAAGGATCATATACATATAAATATGAATTTATAAATTATATATATTATAAAAATGGGTAATGACTAGTATAGATTATGTGCTTACATGTACCAAGATGCGACTACAATGAAGGGAATAGACTTAAAAAATTCAGGATGAGACATTATAACAACCAAAAATAATCATTAGATAATGTACTACTGAGGGGAAAATGGCAATTTCACCTAATAAGAACTTAAGAAGTGATTTCCAACCCAAGAAACATTAAATAACCCTAGTACATTCTCGCTTACTAGATTTGTGAAAATTGTCGTCTTTGATCCTTGTGGGTAGCTTGATTGGAAGATTCTCAATTGGAATAGGTACTAGGTTCTCGATTCTATTATTGAACTATTTTATTCCCTCATGAATTTCATTCAATAGAATTTCACAAAAGTGGTAAAAAAATTGTTTTTATCCTTGTTACCCTATTGAAGGTCATCACAAATAGTTTCAATATTGGATATTGTGGAATAATTAAATAAAATGATCAGATTTGTACATTGGCATATAATTCAAATATTGGCTTAGAGCTTTGGCTCACTGAATTTGGTGAATCATATCCCCCAACCCTGTGTAAGGGATAATGGACATACAAGTCTTCCAGTATTGGTTACCTCCATAGCCGTAAGTGTCATTCTCTCATAGAGGGGACAACACTAGGCACCTAGCCTTGGAAAAAACAATATATTAGATTTCATGTACCAATGGATAAATCATTTCATTTTGAAATTGATATATTAATATGAATTTCGAGAATATCTTTATTATTTCTATTTACCACTTTGAGTTGTGTTACCCATTAAAAACTAGTACGGTAACTAAACCATATTCTTGTTATTACCATATCCACCAAGAAAACTTACCTATAATCGATTACATAAACATTTATTTTTAAATAGATAAATAATTGGATTTAGTATTGGCTTTTTTGACTCATATTCCCTTCTTGGAGTCATTGTGTAGTTTTATTCCATCTAGGAATTCATAGAAGGTAATGCAAAGAAGACATAGAAGAGACATGCACAAGCTATCCTCTACTAAAGAGTAGATATGACTTATATATATTTTAAAGATTACTCACCATGTATAGTCTTTTGTGACTCTGATTGTAAAGCATGAATGTACACTTTATTTATATATTTTGATATAGTTTTGTAAATATATGATCGTAAATATTGCATCTTTACAAATTCCATCAGAGCTATAAATAGTTGATTGCCTCTTTAAACATGGCATCAAAGCTATAAATAGTCGACACTCATGGATGTCTCATGGAAATTAGGATTAAATAGATAGTACACCTTGAACTCAGGCGTATAGTTTACAATCAACCCTAGTTTTGCTAGCCCTATCTACCTAAGATAGAAAAAAGAATCAGGTGGGATTAATTTTATCAAAATTGTCTAACGCTGTAAGGAATGGGACCGATAGGGGATCCACTCCCTACTTAATTTAAGGAATGAACCATCTATTCCAAACACCCTCAAAAGGTATGATGGAATAGGTGTATATATTTTTTCATTTCACAAATGATGTTATACCAGAATAACCAGAGTGTAGTAGAAAAATAACCTTTCATGACTATATTCAATTTTACCAAAGTACATCATCGTCTCCCAACTAGGTTTATACAAAAGTTACAACATAAGCATCTAAGTAGAGGGACATCTAAACTATATCAAGTCTATATCCCAAGAATCATGTCCTTAATCTAGATCCATGTATGAATGTCATGTCCTCCATGTTCTACTCATGGGGTTGTGTTACCTCTGGGTGGGTTGAAAAACAACACCCAGTAGGTGGAAAATAGAAGGAAGGGACGTCAGCAAAAATTGAGTATGTGCAGTAAAAAAATAACAACTAGGCACTACTTTAGAAAGTTGAATAGAAGATCATCAAAGTAAGGGATGTTCAAGACAAATAAGTTTCAAAAGAAATATCAAGTCAAGAAATGAGGCATAATTAACTAAAGAATATCAAGTAGCGAATCTTGCCTTTAAAATTTTTCCATTGACAATGGCAAAACATAAATTGTGCATGCAACAACAAAGACTAAAATTATTTTAAGCAAGGTTGAGACACCATTGGATCTCAACCTAAAATAAATAATGGGTGGAGATAACACACCCTAGGTAGAGATAGCACACCCCTATAAATTATGGATGGAGATAACACACCCTAGATGGAGATAGAATGCCCATGTATATATGGTTGTACACATGTACCACTACAAGAAATAAATCTAGTCTAAGCATGAACATAAATAGGGAAAAGCAATTATACATTTAGTCCATGTGATTACAAGATAAGAACATACAAAATACATCATATGGGTTCAGAGGACCCTGAAGAATTATTCAAGAAAATAAGAATTTTATAATATGATGAAAAAGAGAATATCTACTCATGCCTCATTTGGGAAAGAATGTTTGGTCATGATACCAGTGCCTAGATAATAGAAAAGATGCACATACCTCAAATAGAGTTTACACAATTCTAAAGTCAGTCTTAAGTCCAATCCTAGGTCTCCAAAGCAACTATTAAGCATATATGTAGCATTAGTTATATGTATACATTAATTATATAAACCTTAAAAATCATCCTTTTATTATTAGTGAATCAGGTCTTTAAAACCATATCTTGTTGTGGATTATATTTTAATGAGTTCATAAGATATTTTACTTATTTTTCTAGACTTATAGATTATTACTTATGATTTTTTCTTCTTCAGAAAGTTCAAGCAATTATATAGATCTATAAAAATTGTATATTTACTATATTGGAGTTAGGAAATTCAATCCATATTATTGGATATATTGAAATTTATAATTCCAAAACATATTTTGTTTTGATTTATAGATATTGTAAGACCCCTGACTTATGTTTTGGGCTAATCATGTTTGGTTTGACTTGATGATGTGATTAAAACCTTACTCTAGTCCCTTGAGATGATCCAAGAGCATGTGGAGAGCTTAAGCCTCCAATTTGAGCTTGTTTGGATGTTGTTTGTGCTTTCTGTGATAGTTTTGGCACAAATTGCAATTTATCCATTTTAATGGGTATTCTTGTAAATTTCCATCTATAGAGTGTTACTTCTCTCTCTTCGCTTCATTATAGAGAGTGAGGTGCTTTAGGGAGCCTTGTTTGACCCTTGGTTGAATGGTGTCACCCTTTGTGCTGATTAGGGTTTCTAGGGTTGGTGTGCCTTGGCCTTGTGACCCTTGTTGGTTTGTCTCAACCTAGGTCGCGACCTAGGGCCTGGTTGGAGGGTGTCATGGTCGATACACCTCCCTTAGGTTTGGTTGTTGTGATTGAGATGAACTTGGGTGTCTTGGTTTGAGATGGGTGCTCTTGTGTAGAGTGTCTCCACCTAGGGTTTGTGGTGACCTTGTGTCACTACCTAGTGGTCCTTGGTGGTATGTTGTGACCATGGGAGGTTCCCTTGGTGTGTTGCGATTGTGAAATGAGGGTTGGGCGGCCTAGGTGGTTGAGATCCAACCTTGAGTGTATCACCATCTCTTGCATGTGCGATTTATGTTGTTGCAAGTTAATCTCTTGAGTGTACAAGTGTCCCTTTGGGGCCTTCTTTTATTAACACCTCATCCCTTGCCTTATCTTTCTCCTCCTTTGCTATATACTCCCACTGCTATGCATGGAAGTGATATTTTTCGGCCATTCTCTTTATCCTTCCTTTATTGGATGATCTTGGAGCTTGGTGGAGCAAGAAGGATCTATTTTTGGTGCTTTGGAGGTGGTTCAACCCTTGCATGTGGTGTTTGTGGTAATCCTTGGTCATCTTCAACCTTGGTCAGTGTTTATCTTCCGTGTTAACTTTTTCTTTGGATCTTCTACCCATCTTCTTCCTTTTTCTCGGTCGTAGACCATGTTTGAACATGGTGGCCGTTCTTGAGAGTAAGCTCCTCATTACAAGGGTAATAGGGCATGTTTTGACAAGGCAACATCTAAGTGAGAGGAAGTTTCTTCTCTCTTTCCCCCTTCTTTTTTTTAGTTTGGCCTTGAACGTCTTTCCCTTTTTCTTCAGCTATCCTTTGACCTTGATGTTTCCTCTTTCTTAAGGTGATATTGTGGCCAAAAGTGTAGCTTTTGGCGGAGCTTGATCTTTCTTGGTGATCATGTGCTTGGAGCTTACCTTCCTTGGAGTTGGTCTTCTTTGAGGTGGGTTATATAACACTTACCATGCTCTATTATTACACTCTTTATGATTGCATGTTACTATTTTCTCTCTGTAAATGTTTCCTTAACATGCTAGTAAATGGCGATAGACCTTAGAACTTGGATGATGTTGAGATAATGCTTGGGTTGGATGGAATCGAAATCGAAACCCTAATTTCCTTTGTATCCAATTTTGGTGTTTATGGTGCATGGTGGTTTTCCTTCCTTTCTTGATCTTGTCTTGAGTGCATGCATGATGATTGAGTGTTTCAGTGTTCCATGAAGATTTTTTAGTTTTGGTGGAGATGATCTTAGTTTCTCTCTCTTGTTGAGGTTCACTTTCATGGTGGTTTTATGAAGTTTGTTTTAGGGTTTGATGATCGTTTTTGCATAAGGTTCTTCCTTCATGGTGACAATGGGGTTTACCTTGTTTTTTCTCCCTTTTTAGCTATGGTTTATCTCTAATTTGACCTTAGTTAATCTTGGGTTGGCTTTGGTCCTTAGTCTTGGTGGAGGCTTGACTCTTAGTGGTCATCATGCCTATTTTTGTCTTGGGTCGCGACATCTCTTGGCATGTTGGTTTTGGGTCAAGATAGATAACCTTATGGAGGTAGAAACATCCTTATCCTTGAAGGTCATGACACCTACTTACTTGAGGGTCAAAAGACACCTTGGTTTGGTCGAGATGTTTTCCCTTTTCCCTTGGTTGGTCACGACATGGCTTGGTCTTGAGTTATGCCTTTGTCGTGGGTCAAGATGATCCTTGTTCTTGGGTCGTGACATCATGGTTTTGGGTCACGGATGAGACTCCACATTTGCCTTGGGTTATAACGCTGCATTCTGGTCGGGGTTATGATGGGAGGATGTAGTTGTCATGACGTTGCCTGGTGCTAGTTGTGATGCTGGTTTAAGATAGGTCGAGGCATTTTTTTTGGAGTTGTTGGGTTGTGCCTTGAGGGTTCATGACCTTGGCCTATGTTGTGGTCACGACCAGGCTATGTTGTGGTCGTGACCCCTATAGAGTGCATGGTAGAGACACCATGTCCTTGCCCTGTCGTGGTTGTGACACTAGGTGGGTGGTGGTTGTGACACATGGTCAGTTCGGTGGTCGTGACGCCTAGTCAGTGTAGGGTCATGAAGCCTAATCAGTGTGAGGTTGTGATGCCTGGTTGGTGTGTGGTTGTGATATTTGCACAACACCATGATATTATGCACATATACCCATATATGATAGTGATACCTAGTGTTGTTGATATAATGAACCACACATGGTTAATTAATAATGATTCTTAATGTTAAAGTGTTCTACGAATGCAGGAGATGCTATATCTAGGGTTTATTACTTGTATGTACCTACAAAACCCTATTTGTCTAAAGCTTGGAACCTTAACCTTAATGTTGAATTATGTGTTTGTTTGCTCTCTCATGATATGTTCATCATGTGGAATGTTTTCTCTCTATTGTTTATAAGCCCTAACCTAGCAGGTGATATGTATGCCATGGATTGTGTATGGTATGGTGATGATTATGTGATACAAGGGGGGTGCTTATGCACACTAATGAGACAATAATGTGGTGATGAACATGTAGGGCTTAATATGATAGGTCATATGACCTAGTGATGGCTCCATGCCTATTGAAAGGTGATACCCTCAAGTGATGTGATTAATAGATTGAGATCCCATGATGATATGTGACATTGATAATTGCCTTATGGAAAAGCTTGGAGTACTATGTGGTGGTTGTGTGACAAGTTCACACCCTGTACATTTTATATATTATTAGGTTGCATTACACCCTTGTTCTTGTAGAGTTTGTTTTAGCTTTATGTCTTGTAACTTGATTGATGCTAAAATTCACCCAATTTACTAACTAATCAAGTGAAACCTAATCATGTAGGTTTCCATGTGCCATAGATAGTGTTCTAGTGTCATCTTTAATTGATGGATTGGTGAAACATGTTTAACTCAGAGCACATATTTTTTAATATGTGGGGTGCAAGTGGAGTATCTCCTTGCGTCCTTAATTACAGTTATATGAGACATCCATGTGTGAGCCAATATTCTTGTGATATGGATGGCCATGTGTGAACCACTCCTTCTTTTAAAAATGGCCATGTGTGATCCTGTTCTTTTAGTGATGTTACTTGTACCAAGGTGGCCTAAGTGTTTATATATGGATGGCCATGTGTAAGTCGATCCTTCTGTGACTATATGTCACCTTTAGTAGTTGACTATTATGTCTCTGCAAGTGTTCTCTTATGCTGACCAAGGGGTGTGAAGAGGTCAAGGATTCTGTCTCTTCCATTGACCTTGTATGGCACCGTCAGTTTTCCTTCTTAGGAGGCGGTTGGAATTGGGTGGTATGACTCAAAGACGTAATACAGCCGTGTAGCATATGTGCTTAGGGTGAAATACTCTCATAATGGTTGAGCCTTTGTCTTACCTTTGTAATTATTTCTTGAATTATAATGCGGTAAGAGAAATCACTTGTTATACATGTTCTTCATATTCCTTTTAAGAATATAACTTGATCTACTATTCAGTGGTAGTTTTCTAGTCTTGTTTAATCTTCTTCATCTGTTGAGTACATATCATTTAGCTAAATCTACTTAGTATGTTGTTTACCTATTTATCTTTCCTATGTTTTAATAGAATTGACAGAGAGTTATATCTCTCACTGGGACGTTTGGTCTCACCCCGTGGGTTTCCACATCTTTTAGATGACCACGCACAAAGAGGTAGAGGTCATGTAGCTAAGGAAGAGCATCAACAAGAGTAGTATCCGATATGGTTGGATGTGATGATAATCTTTTGTTGTAGAGTTTTAGAGTCTTCCATGTACACTCAGATCTTGGGGGTGTTCTCAATGTATTTTGTAGTTATGTTATCATCATGAGGTTTTTGGCATGTGTGCCTTTTGTTGTATAGTTATGGCAGATGTACATGTTAATCTATGTGGAATAGGTTCTCCATGTGATAATCATTGCCATGATGTAAACACCTTATGATATGAGACTATGTGATCAAGCTGTCTGGTTGTGGACTTATATGTGAAAGTTTTCAGCCTATGGTGCTCTTATGATATCAATTTTAATTTCTTGCATTTTTTGGTAATCCACTGGCTTAGTATTGTTTCCACATTTAGTTTTGAGTAATCTCTCTGTGTTGCGTGGGGAGTCACAAATATATATATATATATATATATATATATATATATATATATATGGATTTTAAAATTATTACCAACTAGAAAATTCCTTTCAAAGCTACATTTTTTAAAGTGTGAAACCGATACCACTGGGTGGAGGAAACTCTTGTGATGCTAAAAATATTTTATCTTCATTTTATAACAAATACATTAATACAATGAATTATATAAGATGATAAAGTTTACTACTTAAATAACAAATCCCTTTGAGAAATCTCTCATATGCCTTTGCATATGATTTAATCATGCAGCATGATATGGGCATATCATTAAGTTGCTAGCGTCAAATTCACATGTTTAAATCATAACAATGAGGAAATAAGACAGAGAAGCCCACAAATAATGTGACATAATAAAAATAAAAATACGGGTAAAATAGAGAAACTTGTCAAAACATATTTATTCTTTAAGATCCTTTATGCATAAAAGAAGATGCAAGCACTAGGCTTGATGGAGGAAAATGGATTCTTCAACCTCACATACAATGCTCTGGAAAACATGAACAATGTACTCCAAAGGTCCTTCTGGTCCTGAAGAACTAGGATGGGTATAAAGACAACAAGAAACTCCCAGGAAACCTTCCACCAATACAACCAGGAAAGTCATATAGGAACCACATCATGTAGACTACTAGAGTGAAAATCGAAATAAAAAGCATAAGCAACTGTATATATAACAATCACTTATGATTATAGAATATCATCTAGCAGTCTTGTAAACAAATCAACTAAATAAAACTCAGGGCAATGAACCAGAACAAGAAAAGTTTTGGAGATGCATGTCAATAAAATAGAAAGAGTCCAATAACACATGGGAAAGGTAGATTACCTATGATGTGATCAAGAAATATGAGATAGGAA
Organism: Alisma plantago-aquatica; assembly: GCA_963693085.1. Taxonomy (NCBI): domain Eukaryota; kingdom Viridiplantae; phylum Streptophyta; class Magnoliopsida; order Alismatales; family Alismataceae; genus Alisma; species Alisma plantago-aquatica. Next base: position 572,385,737 of record OY856412.1, read on the forward strand.
AAGCATCGAGGATCTCCGTTGTAGCATGCAGTCATAACTTTGTGGGGTGAGAGGGTTTGATTCCCACCGCTCTAAAGATTTGATGGCCGATGATAATCGGGTATCGATGGGCGTATGGTAGACAAAGTAGGTGATCAAACAAGTTCTTGGATGGATATTATATAGATTAACATGCATGAGTTTCTTTGGGGAGAGACATGGCGGTGGCAGGTAATCGCCGTCCATGCTCTAAAGAGCACATATCTTGAGGTATATATATTACTATCATCAACTAGTCAAATATGATACTGTAAATGCAAAAAGATAAGGGAGAAAAATAAATAAATCAAAATGTGAATATCAATGGAGGGATGTCGGGGAAAGCAAGGAAATATTAATTAAGAAAAAAGAGGAAGGAAGAGTAAGAGAAGCAATTGGAAGAAAAGAGAGTACCACATAGAAAAGGAAATGAAAAATAAAATGTGACTGGAAGAAAATTGGAAACCATATCAAACGAGATCCATTAAATTAAACAATTATCAATTAATGTTTCCAATTGTATTCTCTTTCCAAATTTATTTGATGGTCCAAAAAAAGTTAAAGTAAATTTTGACAGATATGTTAATTAATACATGTAGAATTCAAAATTTACATTATATTTCATTTTGGAATATCCAATATGTCATTTACTTTATTTGAACCCTTTTAGCATTATCTTGTTAATTTAATTTTTTTTGGATACTAGTATTATCTAACTAAAATGGAATTTGGAAATTGGACCAATTCATACATGAGAAATAAATATGACATTACTTTCTTGCTTAAAAATTGTATACTGGATTATTTCATATACATGAACGTTTTAGCAATGTTAAAATGAATATTTATAGTGTATATTGAGTTACTATATTGGGGATTTATGGTCCTTTCTAAATTATCCACTCATGAGAGAAGTAAAGAATATCTGATGTTTACTTAAATTCCTCAATTTCTCGTAAATTATCCTCAACCATGTTTATTTCTAATTTCTTTTGGATAATTGTAACATAGTTTCCCAATTCACATTAATTGTTTCCATAATATTAGTAACATCCTCTAAAATAATATAAGTGGGGAAATTTGTATTCTCTTACTATGTTTTACTACTGACATTTTAAATCTAGTTATTTAGTACATACAAGTGTGATGATATTATTCCAATATGTATTAATTAATGTGTTTCTAAAATAAATTTTTGATTTTACTTCTTTTATGATAATATTTTTATAGATTAACATGCATGTACAACATTGTTTCCCTTTATGTTACACCACAATTTTTATAAATTCACATAAATTATATACATATAATCCATACAAGTTGGGTTACATTATTAGTTTAATATATTACATGCTTTGTTATCAATAATAAATTTAATATTTTTGGCATTATATTTCATTTTCTTTTCTTAAGGAATTTGAGGCATATAGGAACACTCAAAGGATGTGAAACTTGACCTACAAGAAAACTAAAATGTGAGGAGTGTGAATTTGTCATTAATTTTCCATTTTGGGAATGTTTACTATTTTATTTAATATTTTGGACTTTAAGGTATATTCTCTCTCCTAAATAAAAGTAAGATAATTGAGATTATTCAATTGATGTGGAAACTTACAAATATACTAGTTTTGGCATGTGAAAATTGAAGTTGGGATTTATTTCTACTTTTGAAGTCATTATGTGAGTATTAGTTATCAAAGGAAATATATGTGATATATTAGCACATATTAAAGTTATAATATAAATGTGTGAGTTTTTTTATTTTATCCTTTTTTGTTCAAATCTAGGAAACCGAATTCACAATCTTTCTATTTATGGAATTGGGTAAGATTCTAAGTTTTGATTGGTTACAAACACACCAATCGGTGAAGGTGAAACCTCACCATGTTAGTAGAGATGAGTTGAGGTGTCAGAACATGTGAATAACCTAGTAGTTGAAAGGTAAATAATGAGACTAGAAACCCAAGATTTCAATTGTAAATTCCCCTTTACTTCTCAAGAATCCACTATGACTAGGAGGATGTAAGAAGGTGAGGGTGTGCTAGAGGATGTGAAATCATATGGAAAGAAAGGGAAAACAAAGGGTTAGGAGAAAATATGTGAAAAATGTCAATTAAAAGGAAAGAAGTGAGAGTAGGGGGAATTAGGTGGGCTTTGGTTAGGGTACATTATAGAAGCGCTAGAGTGTATGGACCAGAAGTAGAAGGAGACATCCCAACCGTTGGATCAGGGGGATGATCTATGGGATGAGATCTGACGATCATGGCCTAGGGGTGGAAGATCTTGCCCTTTTGATTGGATGAGAGGATGTGAGATGGATGGATATCTAGTGAAAGAAGGGGCTTCTGGGCCACGTTCCCCCGTTGGGACCAAGATGACTATGGTTGACCCAACAAAGAGTAAAAGGAGAAAAATTCATGATTAAATAGGAATCTTTCAAAAAGCATAACTTTTACTTTTTTGATCCTATCAAGATGATATTTGTGTCATTTGATTCACAATTGGAAGATCTACAACTTGAATCATTAGAAGAAATGATATCATATTAAAGAGGTTCAATTTTAATTGCAAGAGGGTGATGTCTTAAGGTGTGAATCTTAGCTCAAATAAGAAAATTAATGCCATACATTGTAAAATCGATGATGTGACCGAATTGAAGTACTAGTAACATTCAAACTATGGAATTGACATCCATGTGAGAAGGTTGAGTCATAATTAGAGAAAGGAGGTGCATATAGATGGAGAGAGAGAGAGAGTGAGTCAGGTGTCACACACACTCTCTTCTTCTCTCTCTCCCCTTATAGCTAATGATGACTAGGGTTCACATGTCTAACAGTGTAACCAAAAACCTGGATGTCATGCCCTTTCATGTAGGCGAGACATGGAAGCAAAATTTCTAATAAAATTAGTAAACAATAAGATATCAGACATTTTCAATAGTTTACTTGCGGACATCTAGTCAGGCGACTGGTTTAGGCCAGTCAGGCAACTGGTCGGGTAGGCTACTTTTCAATAGCTTGTCTGGGACTTCCAGTCGGGTGACTGGATTTGGTCAAAACATATTGGATCTAGTCACCCAATTCATTAATCCATTCTAGTTGGGAGACTGGACCATCCAGACCAACTATCTAATCTTGTCCAGTCAGGAAACTAGCCTTATCTAGTCGACCAGTTGGGCAAATATCATCCCAATCAATCAAATGGACCTTCGAATCCATCAACTGGTCTGTCTACTTGGCCGAATAGACTTCTAGTTGATTACCTAAAATGTTAAGAAACCAATTAATCATGTATCTTTGATTATACTCCTATTTCGTCTGCATCCTATGTGTGTGACCCTAGATGCTTCAAATTACATTGGTAGTGATGTTTATAATCATATTATGGCTTCATATATAATCATTGGTATATAGAATGACTTCATTGCAACACAAGTAACTAGAAAAGTTGGAGAACAATGTTAACTTAGTATTGTGACCAGTGTTATAGTGATCATATAAACCCTTTTTCATCGATATCCAGATTGAATCCATGACATGGAAATGTCATCCTCTTAATGTCCATTCTTTGTACATCGATATGGAGTATACTATTTAATATACTATGAGCTTAATATCATATATGGGCTCATATGACCATGACCATGAACTTCATTGTATCACTCATCAAGTGGCTTAATATCAATTCAATAGGAGGGACAAATTCCATATACATCACTCACAATAATCCACATGTTTCATAGTGCACCCATTCACTACGTGTGCAACCCTTATTCAAGGTCATGTTGGATAGTGTTGAAGTACATTGAACAACAAGTGATCATTGTAGTGACTTTAGGTCTAAGGACCACAATCACCATTGTCATATGAGATATGACTATGACTGTCATTTATGGCCTCCTTGTATCATTATCAAGTTGGATCTATCAGTATACTTGTTCATAACAAGTAGCTATGTTTTTTACTTGATATTTGATATCATGACATATACGACATAGTCATTAGTCAGATCACATACTAGTCTAACTGTATTATTGTTGTCCTAATCCCATAATAATATCTAACTAGGGACCTAGAAAAGAAAGAATACTCCTAGCATAGGCATGGTATCATGTTTAAGTCCTCAACCCGAAATCACATGTCATTGAATCATACATTTTTAGTACATTATTATATTTATTCATTATCTCATATTAAAGGAAATATAATAATTGTAATTTCCTTTATTAATAATCAAATCAATTACAAAGTATGTCGTCACAATCATCATATGAGTGTCTCTCATGGCATACTACTAACATAGTGAACCCTCTCATGATGAGAGCCAAAGTATGGAGATGGAAGACAATTGTTTTGGTCATGGGTTCAATTTAATGATACATGATTAAGGCCAATATCTGAGCACAGTTGTATTCTCATGGTGAGTAAAATCAATCCATGCATCTATATGTTTCTTATGTAAATAAGGCTTCAATGTTGTGCATGAATGATGCAAGACTTTAGTGGCTGTTCTCTCTTACTACATTGCTTTTTTATTCAAAATATGTGCTTTCCTAAGCAAGGCTTGAAGTGAATTGCTTATGAAACAATGTTCATAATGATTTTCTTGTCCCAATGAGGCTTATCTAAGGTGAAAAAAATCCAACTGTATACTTCAGGGATTATGGGCATGTCTTTGTGGATCTAAAATAACATGAACTACCTCCAGAAAGGGCTTAAAATGCCAAAATTAGTGTATTTTGGCTTGGGAGTCTGGGACTCATGCATGACACATGTCTAGTATGTTGATCCTACTAGGGGATGGTACTTGTACGGGGCACATACATGGAACATGCCTCGATTCTGTATAAGTTCTAGTTTATAGAGGAGGAGCAGGGTACTACCACTTTAATTTCCAAACACAATAGTCTAAAAGGGGTGCCAAATAAGTGTGCAGCCTCCTAGACTTTAGTTATAAGCATTCCATTATGGTAGTTGTTGTCTCATATCTTAAGGGAATTTCCAATGCTTTGACAAAAAATGTTTTGTGAAGAAGAATAAGGAGTTATATCTCTGGTACTTGTAAAGAAGTGAAATCACCTCTCTACTAATAATGGTAAACAAAAAGTCCAATGAATAGTAGAAGCATTTACATCAAAATTTTCCCAATAAGGGTGTACATGTTTTATACAAATAAAGGATCTAAGGTAGAGGGAAACTAAACTACATCAAGATGTCTCCAATAAAATAACTTAACAATTAAGTTCATGATGGAAGGATGAACACCTTCTCCTAGTCTTAGGCTGGTTCACCATGCTCCTATTGCACACTCTAATCCTAAACCTGGGTGGTTGGGATCACCCAGGAAAAGGAGAGAAAATGAATGTGTCAATAAAAGGAATAAGGACAATTAAAAACTAAAGAATGAAATGATAAATATTTACTATGCTAATAGGGTCAAGAATATGAGGCAAGTAAATAAAAAAGAATTCTGCCAAATCAAATAGTAATAAAGTTTGCATGCATGATTTAATATGACTATATTAAAATGATATAGGGTTGAGGCACCTACCTAACCTCAACCTCTACGTGAGGGAGAATTAACACATTCCCAAGCACCAAAATAAATATAAAATGGGGATACTGGTCACATTCCCTGGGAAAAATAACACATGCCAACTATGGGTGGTTGTACTCATGTACACTATATTAATTTATTAGTCATTTACATCATCATGCTAGAATAATTTAATGGAAGATTTAAGAAATTGAAAACTTTACAAGTGGGGTCCAAGACCCTAGAATAATTGAAATAAATGTGCCACCAGAACGCAATAAAGAGAATAAAGGCTAAGACAACGCCTCATTGGAAATATTAGGGTTGGATATCAAAATGCCCAACTGAAGGACAAGTGTTCAAACTCATATATAAATAGGATTGCACATACCTCACTTTAGATTCCTAGAGAGGACTTTTCACCAATTAAATGTGTCCAATGTCACTTTTGTCCTAGATACAAGTTTATATAGATGGATTAGGGTTTATAAAGCATATTATGTGAGAAACCCTAATTTTGGACCTCTTATGAAAATCATCAATTTAGGACTCAAAACTTGGACCAATCGATTATTTGGATTCTCCTGATTAAGAAAACATATATATTCTTAAATTTGGAGTTAAAATAAATTAGTTACATATTTAAGGCTTTTTATATAATTAACATGGTTTTTATAATAAACATTGAAACAGGGATACAAAACTACACTTAAAAAATCTTAAATTCAGATTTCTTGTGAAAAATCCTTTCCAACGACTATTTTTTGTATTTTTCTGATAATCTTGTGATTTACTAGGAATTATATAAAATTGACCAATGATAAATCAGGAAAAACCACGTGTGTATATCCGAATCCCAGTCAACAGTCAATGGACCTGGGCCCGCGCTGACTTGGGCCAATTGGCACCTGCTAGCTAGCAAAGCGAGGCTCGCCCAACATTTTCGTAATCAATCGAAAACAAAATATGAAATATCGATTATACCCTTGAGAAGTTAATCAGTTGATTGAAATGGCGGGGACACCTAGGTATTTTTAAGACCTGGGATATTGCATCTTCAAGCCATGGGTCTTAAGCACAACATGGAGGTCGAGACCCCATAGATCCAAATCGTAGCCAATGCGTGTTGATGCAAATGGAGATTGGGAGCAAGTTCTCACGATCACAGGGATCTCCCAGACCAGTTCTCTCGTTCCCAAGAATAGCGAGACTAGGCATTACCATGGTCAGAACCAAGAAGAAACCAACAATCAAAAACACATGAATACAATGAGCTAAGCCTCAACTAACATCTCCAACACATTCAAGAAGGCAAGGTGAGGTCAGGGAAAGAGTTTCTGTGGGTAGAGGAGCCCCTTGGTGCTGAGAAGACAAATGCCAGTGAGGTCAGTTAACGAGAGCTATAGGACTCGACATATCGTGAAGGCACAGAGCACAACAGTGATCGAAAAACAAAGAAGAGGGATCAAGGATGCTCACCACATACTCAATTCATCTGAGGCAGTGCCTAGAGTCGGGGCAAGGTTGTCGTCGCTGCTAATGAGGAGTGAGTAGGTCAAGGGACTTCAGGGTAGTTGAGGGCCAATTGAAAGAGGAGGAGGAGTGTTTGTGGTCTATGGATGCTCGCCCTGACCTTATATAGGCGAGAGGGGGGTCATAGTGCCCTCTGTAAATCAGCAGTGGAGAGGCTGTCAAGCCCTAACTTGGGCATTTTTTCGTCAATGTGAGAGGGAAGGTGAGTCAAGGCTCGTTGGATTCACGACAATGAGATGAAACTAAAGCTGAAGAAATCTTGTGAAATGGCTCATTGATGAGGGAGGAAGGGGCCGCGATGGATTTCATTTTGAACTGGGTAACGATCGGGGGTAGGTGACAACTTGAGCATCGTTGGATCAAATTAGATCTCAGACGATCAACTTGTGGCCGTCTGATGGCACACTTGAGGGATATAAAAATCTAAGTAACACGTGACTGAGATTAAATTGCAGACTATAGTGAATTAATCACATTGAATGTAAATCGAATTAAAACCATAGTCATACTATAATCAATTCTTATAAAAATCGATTTGGAGGGTCAAACATGGGTCAAATGACCTCAAATTTGGACCATAGGCTAACATTAATGTGTATATTAATGATATGCAACTAGATTCTCGTTTTTCCCAAGCTTTTACCCATAACTACTATATTGGTCATTAATATATATATATATATATATATATATATATATATATATATTAATGTATTAAAGAGGGTGAATTAACATGAAAAAACTTTCTACCTTGAGTGAAATTTGAGATGGACACTATAAAATCATTCGAGAGTCATGTCACACATCCTATTCTCCTTTCTATTGCTTTATTAACATTTAGGAGGATAGAGAAAAGAAAAGGGTTATTCCCTCATTAACTACCTCAATTCCACATTATTTCTCATTTCTTGTCCCAAAAGCCATAAAGACTCTAAATTAATATAATCTATTAATTCTCTCTTAGTAATGGTCATTTTGCATTATTAGACTCTAATTAACACGCTACTTGAGATATTTGTGCAAAAAAAACCCATACATTGAAATGAATGTGGGTCAAATATAATTCACATCATTAAGTATTTCTCAATTTCAACATTGAGGACAAAGAAGATAGAAAAGATAGGAAAATTTAGGGAAAAAGAACAAAAGAATATGAGGGAAATATAATATTGAAAATAGGTTAAATTGCAATTAAATCCAAGATTCAATATGTTATATAACTCCACCTCTTAAAGAGGATTTCGTCCCCAAAATCTCAACAAGAGGGAAGGGTGAGTATGTAACATCCCAACCTTAAGAAACTAGATGGTTACCTCTAATCTATGGTACTTCACATGCTCTACTCATAAGTCAAGTTTTCATGGTTCACTAAGGTTTCCACTATTCATATTACCTTTTATCAATTATAGTACAATTAACATTTTGGCTTATTATCATTATGAACATTATGAAATTACATCATCCTTATTATGCTATTAATTATGTCATGTTGTATCCACATTGTTGTAAAAAGAATTATATCTCAACATTATGTACAAATCATATCTATTTCTTATTTGTTAGTTAAGAATTTTAAGCACAATTAGGGTTTACTAAATAATCTCAATATTTATTAATTTATTAGGTCATAATATTTAATAACTTAAATTTATTCTCCATTATCCTCATATTACCATTATATAGAATTTTCATAAATGATTTTGTAAGAAATAGATAATATTATCTAACAAGTTATTAAGTTTAAATAATGTCACATTAATTTCTTACACTTATATTACACATTGTCACATCACCTTTCATACTCGTATTAATTTCATCATTAATCATTTTCTCCTATTTACACTTCATATTATAAATTATACATTTAACATCACATTAGGCATTTGGAAATGTAGACTTAATAACTGTGCTTATGTAAATCCAATTACTCATTATCACATTTGAGTCATTATATGTATTTTAGTGAATAAGATGGAACACATTGCATATTAATGAATTGATTCATATATCAATTTATGATTAGGTGACTGATGAGGTGTCTAACACTAGGGCCCACTGCCCATGGCTCTAGTAGAGTTTCAGGAATGACGACTGGCCCCACAAACCACCACTAGCCTTAACTGCACACTTTGTCCACAGCGACGCGCAAGCCATGATCAACTTCCCAACTGGTCACTCATCATAGTACTACTCCAAGCTGAGCAAGCTTAACTATGGAGTTATTTAGTGATGGGCTTCCTAAAAAGGAGGTGCACCTTGGTGATATGGGTAGTCCAATCATTCCTTTTAAGAGTATTTTATATGAGGCCTCAAATCCTGGGATGTTACAATCTCCCCCACTTAGACTCTTGACGTCCTCGTCAAGGCTCAACTATAAGGCCTCATAATCTCTTCCCCATTTCAGTGTAGTCCCACAATGGCCCATGGACACCTAGCTCCCGATCACGGAATACTAGCGCAAGGGTGCCTACGTCAACCATGGACATCCCTTTCCTACATGCCTGGACTGTACGGCTCAAGACAGCATGCCATGCCCATTTGGGCCCCACCTACTAGAGGGGAATTGGCTCTGATACCATTAATGTAATACCAGGGCCCACTGCCCATGGCTCCAGTAGAGTTTCAGGAATGAAGACTGACCCCACAAACCACTACTAGCCTTAACTGTGCACTTTGTCCACACCGACACGCAAGCTAGGATCAACTTCCCGATTGGTCACCCATCATAGTACTACTCCAAGCTGAGAACACTTAACTATGGAGTTATTTAGTGATGGGCTTCCTGAAAAGGAGGTGCACCTTGGTGATATGGGTAGTCCAATCATTCCTTTTAAGAGTGTTTTATCTGAGGCCTCAAATCCTGGGATGTTACAAGGTGTGTATTAGAGAATAAGGTGATATGCCTTACATTTATTGATAACTTGATTAGGTGATTATATTTCATCAAGGTATATTATCTTATGATGTCACTTAATGTCACTAATGTATCATGAAGGCATTAAGTATATATACATATATACATTAATATTAGATGATTACATCTTAGGGTTTAGGTCAACATGACCATTATATGTTATGCATTTATCTTATCATTAGGGTGACATGGTCAACATTATGTGTATTCACAATTAGTGAGTTACTCATATTAAGTAGTTGTTGGGGTTCAAGCATATGAACTATTTATTAGATGACTTATTATATATTCATTTGTATATAAACAAACAAGTTACATTATAATTATAATTTGTTTGGTCAATACTAATCATATAAGCTCACTAATCTCTTTATTAATGGAGTTAGGATTTACAAATTCAGAGTATCTAGATTTCAATGTATTGTGGGACTCCATCTCCTTAAAAGGTTTTTGTCCTCGAAATCAGCAATTCTAAAATCTATCCAGGTACTACTACTACTACTACTACTACTACTACTACTACTACTACTATTACTACTCCTTCCTTTAAAAGGGTTGACCTATCACGTCAAACTAAACTAGAGGAAAAATAGTGAGTCTAATCAAACCATGCATGAGATATAATACTTAATTGTTTTACTATTCACTGTTACCAAACCACAAAGTTTAGTATAGGGTAGACTACCCCTAAACATGGAAATCTATGACTCATATAAGGAACTAATGGGACATAAGATGATTTTATATGGGTAACCAAACCATCATATTAGGTTCCTAAGGATACTCAACATTGAGGTAATTGCCTAAAGATATGCTATTTCAGATAATCAATATCATCTCAGGCCAGGTTGGTGTCATATGGATCTGGGAGTCCTCGTAAACTAAACTCACTAGTACATATAACACATTTAGTGTCGGTTACGTAATACATTTTTCTTCGATTTTGAAGCGATACCCAAGTGGGTGACACTAAAAGTAGACTCCTTCAGTGTTGGTTACATAACCGACGACAGAAAGCCGTTCCCGATTACAATTTAACCCAAAAGTGTCAGCAGTCAGACCATAGGTGTTAGTTTATAGAAAACAACCAACACAATTGTAACATTCCAAGATTTGAGGCCTCGGATAAAACACTCTTAAAAGGAATGATTGGACTACCCATATCACCAAGGTGCACCTCCTTTTTCGGGAGCCCATCACTAAAGAACTCCATAGTTAAGCGTGCTCAGCTTGGAGTAGTACTAGGATGGGTGACCAGTCAGGAAGTTGATCCTGGCTTGCGTGTCAGTGTGGACAAGTGCGGAGTTAAGGCTAGTGGTTGTTTGTGGGGCCATTCGTCATTCCTGAAACTCTACTAGAGCCTTGGGCAGTGGGCTCGGGCGTTACAAATTGTATCAGAGCCAATTCCCCTCTAGTAGGTGGGGCCCACATGGGCATGGCATGCCAGTCTTGATTCGTGCGGTCCAGGCATGTAGGAAAGGGTTATCCATGGTTGACGTAGCCCCCCTTGTGCTGGTATTCCGTGATCGGGAGTTGGGTGTCCATGGGCCATTGTGGGTCTGCACTGAAATGGGGAAGAGATTATGAGGCCTTATAGTTGAGCCTTAATGAGGACGTCAAGAGTCTAAGTGGGGGAGATTGTAACATTTCAATATTTGAGGCCTCAGATAAAACACTCTTAAAAGGAATGATTGGACTACCCATATCACCAAGGTGCACCTCCTTTTCCGGGAGCCCATCACTAAAGAACTCCATAGTTAAGCGTGCTCAACTTGGAGCAGTATTAGGATGGGTGACTAGTCGGGAAGTTGATCCTGGATTACGCTTCAGTGTGGACAAAGTGCGCAGTTAAGGCTAGTGGTGGTTTGTGGGGCCAGTCATCATTCCTGAAACTCTACTAGAGCCTTGGGCAGTGGGCTCGGGCGTTATAATATGATTAGTAGGGTTTAATTGATGATTAAAGTTGATGTATTCCATTACTTTTCGAATTGCAAAAGGAATCAAGCTTCAATTATATTTTTAATGGATTCCTCTCATTTTTCTGAGCAACTTTCATATTTTAAGCATGCTAATCCGAGCTATGAATAATTAACCATGAATTTTACAAAATTGACTTACTTTGGGCCAATCAGGATGCGCCACATCGCCTATCCCATGCAAAGTGGCTCGGTTGGGATTAGAATTGAATGACGCTTCTGCCCTCCACTTAAGTGGGTCGGTGCTTCATACCCCGGGGGGTATATTTGTCCAATCGGCCAACAGGTTGTCTTCAACCTCGGGCTGCTTCTGCTTCCGTTGAGCGCATCCCTAGGCGCGACTTTGGGCGGCCATTTCTCTCTCCCTCGGTCCTCATCAGCTGTCGCCACCCCACACCCTAGCCTCGCCACCATCATCTGCACTTGGGGCGCCGCCCAGTGCGTGGTCTTCGTGGCGAGGTTAGGAGCAACATGCCTGCGTCTTGCTGCCCTTGCTGCCGCCAATCAGCCACTATTGCACCTTTATCAGGGCATGGCTATGCTTTCTTGCCCTCCTTCTGTCATCGTGGCACATGCAGCTTCCCTCGCAACCCTATCTCGGCTCCTTGCTTCCCTAGGATCACGTGGCTCCCCTCTACTAGGGTTTAGAACTAAAACGATGAAGAAGAAAGGGAAGTACGTGGGATCTCTTTCCTAGACTCGGCCCAGGTCTCTCTCTCCTTTTATAGAGGAGAGTATCCACGCCTAAAAACATCCATCCAAGAGAAAACGAGTCCCAGTCTTAAAAGAAACATATTCCTTCAAGGAGAAGTATTCTTCTCTCTCCTCATCTATTTCCTTGATATTCTTTATCCTTGGGATATTAGAATTTCGAAAATCTCTTCTTTTATCTTCTTAGTACTTGCCCTTTATTCTAATGGCACGAAATTCTATTTTCATTAAATAGAAAAATACTTCCTTTTAGCAATACGACATAATCCATGAATTATGTATTCACATTATATTCTTATTTTTCTTTTATAAGTATTTTCTCTTTCCTCTTTCTTCTTTGGGACTCCTTGGATCCCAAGGAACTCTATTATTTCGAAATCCTTTTTATTGGATACTCATTATCCTTCTAGATGCATCTAAATGCATTATCCTTTACATTAACTTGTTTATTTCTTATTAAAATAGCTCTTTTTGAGGATTTCTCTTTTATTTTCCTCATTGGTATTCCTTTCACCATTAGGAATCCTTGGGATACGAAATTCCACCAAGGATTACTCAATTGTACCTCTTTTCACTTGTTTTCCACATTTTACCTTTATTTTCAATTTCTTTCTTAATAAAGAAATACTTAATTGATCTTTTCTTTTCTTTTTGCATTATCTTTGCAACTTTGGATTCCTTGGAACCTAAGGAACCCAAGAGGCACGAAATCCCTCTTTGGATTTGCCTTCTAGAGGTTTCTACATCATCTCTCTTTTCTCAAAACTCAATTATTCATTTCTTAATTGAATTTCCTTGTTATTGGGCCCAATAGACAATAAAGCCCACAACACAATCATCAAGGCTATTGTAAACAAAATCTATTTATTCAAAACAAATTATATAATTATTTGTTCCAATATCTTTAATGTGAGAAATTACATTCCTCACCAAAGGAACTCAAAAATTGGGGTTGTAACATCCTTCCCCTCTTATAAGAATCTTTTCCTCAAAATTCCATCAAGCAAGCAAACAAATAGGATAAGTCTTCTTATGTCCATCAGGGCTCCCATGTGGCTTCACCCTTTCCATGGTGCTTCCCAAGAACCTTCATCATCTCATATTCTTCCATCTGAGTTCTTTCTTACCTTGGTATATTGTACCCTCATAGGTGACTCAGGACATTTCAGCCTCTCAAAAGATGAATAGGTTCAGGTCTCAGCACATGGCTTGGGTACCTCACATAGTGCTCTAGATCAGACTCATGGAACACATTACACATCATGTTATCCTGAGGGGCAAGGCTAAACACAACCATCTCCACCAATCCATCTCAAATGGACCCATATATCGGGAACTCAGCTTTCTCAGTTGTAGCTTAGAGGGGTCAGATTTCCACATCACATATTCTTCCATAGTGAACTACATGTCAGTCTGCTCTACATCAACTCATGATTCATATCACCACTGGGTTCTCTCTCAGCCATTGCATGATCAAAGCAACTTCATCTGCACACATTGTGGTTCTTTTCTAACCTTCGTGAGGCCTCCTTCACCAACATCATCTTAATGAAGTGGTGACCGACACAACCTCTCCATAAGACTTCTTGCATCCTGATAAAGGCTATGGTGGTTAACATCACATCTTAAGAACTATCTCTATGTATCACTCTAAATGAGCACACATGCTCTCATCAGACCCTCTAGTTTGGATCATACTGTCCATTAGTATGGGGTGATAAACTGTACTATCATCAAGTTCTTCATGTATCCACTTCCACCTCATGGAAGTGAACCTTGGTCATACCCAAGAACTTTTGAACTCGCATCATGGTGTGGTTGAACCATCTTCTCTCTTAAGTAGTTCAACCAAATCTGTCTCGTGACAGTACTCTTCCTTTCTCATGTCATCTAGGTAAGGTGATCCACCATAACCCATATTGGATCTCGACCTTCCTTGGTCCAGGGTAGACTCACAACATCCATAGTGATGAACTCCCATTCCCTCTCAGGAACTCTTTATACTTTATATCTATGTACTGGGTTACTGGTGTTCATCCTTCGCCTCCTAGCTTGCATGGCCACATGCTACATGCAACTTTGTTTTAAGCATCCAAAGTGCTACTATCACTTACTATATTTGTAGTTTCATGGTGTGTGGTGATCTTAAAACCATGATTCCCGGTATGTCATGATTCCTCAAGATCGATACCTTGGAAACCCTAAAATACTCTCAAAAGGGTTTTATTACCTTCCTATCCAAAGAAGTGTATCTGAGGTTCTATCACCATCCTTTTACTACATTAAGGACTAAACTGGCTAACCAAACAACCATTAACTTGTTCAACATATCTTGTTACATCTGTGTGTTAGCCAAAACACATCCTCTTTCCAAACATAGGGTTAGTCAAACAACCTCAACTTCTTCTAGCTTCCAGCTAACAAGGCAGCTATATCTCAACCAGAGCATTCATTACCACTTCTTATCCTTAGGTGTTAGGTAATGTTGAAGACATACACCTCCATGTATTCTACTTATCATCCCATCTCAAACTCTAAGTTTGTCTTCATCAAGAATCTCTGAGCTCATCCTAATGGTGATCAAACTCAACCTTGTATCACTTGCAAATTCCACATACCTCATGCTAAAAACATCCTTATAAAATGACTACCTTATTTCTCTTAGTGTTTGTAAACCATCCATGTATTATTCCTTCCACAAAGGTATGTTATCATCTCTATCCTCATACCTTGTAGCAACGTTCCAACTTACATCATCTTTATCCTTGGAGTAAGGCATGCATATTGTCCTATCTCTCACTCCCATAACAAGAAGAAATAAGCATTTGGCGGCCGTCCAAATATAGAGTTCTTCCCATTCCAGGAGTAGAGATGGTACATCCCACCTTGCCAGTACACCTTCAAATCTAAGTTGAAATTTGCAACTCATGTCTCCACATCACAAACATCATGATATCAAAAATTACTTCCATGGAAAACTGGTCTCGAACCTACTGGGGTTTACACACAATCATTGGTCATCTCCTCTGGGTCTATAGGGTGCCAAAACTTTTAGGGTCATCCCTCTTCCCTCATGCATCCAGAGAATGCCCTACTCATCTGCCCTTTGGGTCCCATAAGTTCATGAAGGTTATCAATCTCCTAACCCATGGCTCTCAGACAATGATAGTTGTTACCTCCCGACCCTATGGTCATGTGCAACTAGGGAATTAGGCAACTCCTTCTTCCATCAATCTTATCCCTACATGACCCTAGGATAGACTTAGGATTATAACATAGTACATGTTCAACTTAGAACCTTACCCAATCCTTCATCATCTCTCTCTGCATTCATGACTGACTTTTATCCCTTCATAGGGGTCATGGCAACCTGCCTACCTTGGTCAGGCCCCATACCAGTTACCTCCATGGTAACACATCCACATGCACTTAGAGATGGTTATCTATGGGTCTACAGGTTCATTCTCATACCATGTACTTTTCACTTAGCTTCTCAAGATCCTATCAGACCTCTTTATGTTTCCACAAACCCACAAACTGGTACACACCTTACCAAAGGCTCCCTCTCCCAGGATGGGAGGAAACTACAACTCTTGACAACAAGGTCACAAACATCCTTAGGGTTTATATTCACATGAGCATGCTTAACCCAGCATCTACTAGGGCACAAGTAGACCACCTATTAAACCATGCTAGATCATACTTGTTCTCTTTCCTCAAAATTAGATCAACTTAGTCGTGAAGGGTTCATCAAACATACCCTCAACTTAAGGGGTTTCGTATTCCTCTACATGTGAGGAGTACCATGCTCGAAACTATAGAGCCTCAAATCTCATTATGAGCATCGGATACACTGCTTCCCCTCTTAGGCCTAGGAACCCTAGGTTCTCCTTTGGATATCCAACTACATGCTCAATCTCTTAACCACGAATCAAGCATGTCCAAGGTATGTCATGTACTCCCATGAGCCTTTTATATGAGCAATACCTCAGAGTCGAGTCCTCCTCAAGGACATTCAACTAGGTATAAAACCTCACAACAAGTTACTTAAACCTCCTCAGGGTCTAAAGCACTCTTTATCTCATCCAGCAGGTAATCACTTATACCATAGGTACTAGAAGCATCCACTATCATCCACTCTCATCCACTTAGGTCACATCATCCTTGACTCCCCACTATTCCTCATGTCTCAGAATCTAAGATTCCAACCTTCTTTCTTGGGTCTTGCTTTCTCTCTCTAGATCTAACTCCACATCCAGCCTCACTTCATGAAGTTGGATCAAGCTTACCCGCATATCCCTACCTGGGTGAAGCCTTTGCTCAACTCATGTTTGTCTCAAGATTATCCTTAGCTCTTTATGTTTATCTCATAAGACATCCATCATGATTCCCTTGTCCAGGGTTTCATCCTACTGTTAGCACTACTGATGTACTCTGGGTGCAAGCTACACCCTACTTGCACAAGCCCATAGGGTTCTATAGGTTCTTCTCTAACTTCATCCATGAAGGAGCTATCCTTCGCTCAAACATGCACGACCTTTCCCAGGGTTGGGTTGCCAAAGGTGCTAGGTCATCAACTTCTCATGGCTCATATGGCATCCAAGGCATGTTTATCCAAACACCTGGTCTAATCTCATCATGCCATCTCTCTCTCTAACCTTCACTTAGGGTTAGGTTTAACATCATCCTCAAAGGATGTGCTAGGTCTCTACTTTTAATGGAGGTCTCTACCTCCAAGACTAACTCTCTCTACTCATCCTCTTGTCACAGAGGTCTATCCTCAGGCCTCTCCTGAGGGTAATGACAACTCGTATCATACGACCTAAGCATGTATCTATTCCTTTATGCTTACTCTATTAAGCTTATGTCCATGACATCTTATTTACATGCTTTTTATTAATTTGGTGGAGGATTCCTTAATCCTTATCCATTCCTCAAGAGGGTGAGGAGAAGAGAGAAAACCCTAATCCTTAAGGTCCTTATTCAGAATTTGAGTTGAGAAGGGATGAACAAGATGAGAGAGTCCTAAAGGTATCTTATTTCGAGTCATATCCTAAGACATCATCCAGGCAGTCACACAATCCGGGAGTCCTCGTATTCTGACTAGCGGTGCGGAGGAAAATATTGCCAGCCCCTGGAAGTGATCCTTTTCTAGTCACCTCAGTCTTTCAGATAATCCTCTAATAACTCCCTCGGTTCTATGGACTTTGTAAAATTTAATAATTATTAATGATTATATGAGGAACCTATGCTCTGATACTAATTGTAACGACCCCGCCTCCCGATAACCCCCAATTAAGGGAGACCCAAAGGTTAGAGTCGTTATTCAATTAACAAGATCAAAGGTTCGACAAATAATCAATAATAATTATGAAATTCTACTAACTAACTGGAATTTGGTATAAAATTAAAACTTTGCTTACCTTTGAAAACTTTGGAAATCTATCTATCCAGAGCTTGAATTATTCTATCTAATCCTCCTTGCACTTTATTTCTTATTTCCGCAATGTGTCACTTTACTATTTGTTCTTTCAATTGTTGTTCCTAAAACGTCGACAAACAAAACGTCAGTTAGTATATCGAAATATACTGGTATGTGGAAACAACCAAAATCTTACAAATATGGCTAACAATTTAATTATCACAATCAAATTAATTAACAAGCCAATTTACACTTTTCAGTATGACATTCTCCACTGCTTTTGCCCTAACCCTGGCATACCCACCTTAGGGTTTCCTTTGCCAATGGCTTAAGGCCACCTTCTCAATCCTGAGCTTGGTGCCTGGGGGTCACCACTCATGGTGCCCACTAGTCATGAAATATCATAGGCCACCTTCTCATTCCTGAGCTTGGTGCCTGGGGTCACCACTCAAGGTATCCATTGGTCTACCCATCTGGGCCTGACCTTTGACATCATTATCAGGGTGGCATGTAAGTGCGAGAATCCATAGTTCTATTATTAATGTGATAATCATAGTGACTTTATAGTTTGCAAGTATGAACATCCAAACTGATAATTTGCATTCAATGCAATTAACCATCCGGGAAATCCTCGAGAAACTAAGGCGGTTATTCATAATTAACCACATACCTGATATGAAGATTTGAACAAAAATATCCATCCAAATAAGAATCCAAGCAAGCATTTTCAAAAAGATCTTGAAATAATCACGTAATTCCCTTTTTATTTTTCATGTCATCAAGATCCATTAAACCTAGCTCGCTTCCTAGGGTTTCTAATTCACTTTTAGGGTTTCTATTGCAATTAGGGCTTCCCTTCATCTTTTACTATTTTAAACCCTAATTTACCACAATTGATCACAAACCCTAATTATCTCAACATCTAATCCTCAGTTTTGGATTTAAGGCATAATCAACCATTATATAAGTCCATTAAGCCTCTTTTCATTAAAGCTACCATTTTTATCCTCTTTAACCCATGACAAGGTCGTTATTCTCGTTTATCATCAATTTGTAGTTCATTATGCTCTAATACTCATATGAACGTTATTTATCATTAATTCTACCTTGATTCATTCAAAAACCCTAATTTCTATATTAAGTCTATTTATCCACAAATTAGGAACTTTAATGCTCGAAATAGCTTAGAATCATTATATCTCATCTTTACCCCCCACTTTGAATAATTAAAGCTATTAAGAGTTGAATTTGCCAACATTAGGGTTTCAAGGTCCATTAAGGTATATTCATGCACATGAAACTCTAAATTAACTAATTACGTGAAAAATTCATCCTTTTTGTTCCTAATGTTCCCTTTTATCATTAACATGCTAATATCAACTTTAATCATCAATTAAACCCTACTAATCACATTAATCAAATCAAAATAGGGTTCTTTAAACATTAATACATTAAAGTTGATGTCTTCCATTACTTTTCGAATTGCAAAAGGAATCAAGCTTCAATTATATTTTTAATGGATTCCCCTCATTTTTCTGAGCAACTTTCATATTTTATGCGTGCTAATCCGAGATACAAATAATTAACCATGAATTTTACTAAATTGATTTATTTCAGGCCAATTAGGACGCGCCACGTCACCTATCCCATGCAAAGCATCTCGTTTGGAATTAGAATTGAATGACGCTTCTGCCCTCCACTTAAGTGGGTCGACGCTTCATACCCCGGGGTGTATATCTGTCCAATCGGCCAACAGGTTGTGTTCAACCTCAGGCTGCTCCTGCTTCTGTCGAGCACAACCCTAGGTGTGACTTTGGGTGGTCGTTTCTCTCTCCCTCGGTCCTCATCAGCTGCCGCCACCCCACGCCCTAGCCTCACCGCCATCATCCACACCTGGGGAGCCGCCCAGTGTGTGGTCTTCATGGTGAGGTCAGGAGCAACATGCCTGCGTCTTGCAGCCCTTGCTGCCGCCAACCAGCCACTATTGCACCTTCGTCAGGGCACGACTATGCTTTCTTGCCCTCGTTCTGTCATCGTGGCACATGCAGCTTCCCTCGCAACCCTATCTCGGCTCCTTGCTGCCCCAGGATCACATGGCTCCTCTATACTAGGGTTTAAAACTAAAATGATGAAGAAGCAAGGGAAGTACGTGGGATCTCTTTCCTGGACTCGGCCCAGGTCTCTCTCTCCTTTTATAGAGGAGAGTATCCACGCCCAAAAACATCCATCCAAGAGAAAACGAGTCCCACTCTTAAAGGAAATATATTCCTTCAAGGAAAAGTATTCTTCTCTCTCCTCATCTATTTCCTTGATATTCTTTATCCTTGGGATATTAGAATTTCGAAAATCTCTTCTTTTATCTTCTTAGTACTTGCCCTTTATTCTAATGGCATGAAATTCTATTTTCATTAAATAGAAAAATACTTCCTTTTAGCAATACCACATAATCCATGAATTATGTATTCACATTATATTCTTATTTTTCTTTTATAAGTATTTTCTCTTTCCTCTTTCTTCTTTGGGACTCCTTGGATCCCAAGGAACTCTATTATTTCGAAATCCTTTTTATTGGATACTCATTATCCTTCTAGATGCATCTAAATGCATTATCCTTTACATTAACTTGTTTATTTCTTATTAAAATAGCTCTTTTTGAGGATTTCTCTTTTATTTTCCTCATTGGTATTCCTTTCACCATTAGGAATCCTTGGGATACGAAATTCCACCAAGGATTACTCAATTGTACCTCTTTTCACTTGTTTTCCACATTTTACCATTATTTTCAATTTCTTTCTTAATAAAGAAATACTTAATTGATCTTTTCTTTTCTTTTTGCATTATCTTTGCAACTTTGGATTCCTTGGAACCTAAGGAACCCAAGAGGCACGAAATCCCTCTTTGGATTTGCATTCTAGAGGTTTCTACATCATATCTCTTTTCTCAAAACT